>RWJN01000150.1:49836-65015 GCA_004332605.1 Steccherinum ochraceum | reverse complement strand
CCTGCAGCCGACTGTTGCGCGCCAGGACATCGCAACAACACTCGGCCATCGCCATCTCCTCGCTCCCAACACCGGTCCTGCTTTTGGTCACCCGCCTCCACCAACCCTCACGCATCGGCGTCACCACGACGAACGTCTCGTCTGCTTCCAGCGTACGGGCACTCAGGTTCTTCGCTCACGTCGCGGCGTTCCACCCTCGCTCCCTCGAACCTCATGTCGTGTCAGAGAATGCGAGAACAGGTGCGTGTTCTGAACGCCATGCCACGCACTCAAACACGACATGTCATCGCCCCACGCTCCTGGCTCCCTCGTCCCGCTGGCACTGCCGCAAATGACTCGGTCACCGCGCGAGGTCGTTGTCTCACACTGCGAGAGGTATGTATCCTCATCTAGTTCATTCGCTATAGCCTTCCTAATGCTGCGTGTACTGTACAGCATCTATTTTCGACCTCTCGAGGTGATGCATGCGCGGACGACCAGGTATGCTATTGTAGTCAATGCTTGGCCGTTGGCGTCAGACTGACACGTTCTTCTGCAGCGTGTGACGTGTCGCCGCGGATGGCTCAAGGCTTATTTCGTACGTACTTCTCTTGTCGTCGAGTTTGACAGTATTTTCATTTAGTTTTCATTTCAGGTGCATTTAGTGTCAGGCTCAAGGCCTCGGCTTTGCCGGTTGGTTCAAAGTGCTCAGATGAGGTTGACGGCCGGGTTGGTTGTAGTATTTACATTGTAGTGTAGCTGCATGTACCTAGTATCTATTGAATGATACCCATTTCTTCAATATCTCTCTTCTCTACAAGTGTGATATTATACCATGAAGCCTAGCATCTGGCTCAATTTTGGTCAGTGAAAGGGTATGAAAGGCAGTAAAGACTTGGTAAAGACTGTATAATCGTCGTCAGACCATGCATAATCATGTTCTAATTATACACAGTTATCCCCGATTGTGTATAAAATTATAGGGACGTGTATAGTCTGGTATAATGTATAAATATGTATAATTAGACCCGATTATACATAATCTGTATGATTATACATAATTATAGCTGGAGGTTTTTCCTGATGCACCCGATGAGCTTCCAGGTACGACGACCAACGTGCCGGTAGACCACCCCGATTATA
Source organism: Steccherinum ochraceum (assembly GCA_004332605.1). Taxonomy (NCBI): domain Eukaryota; kingdom Fungi; phylum Basidiomycota; class Agaricomycetes; order Polyporales; family Steccherinaceae; genus Steccherinum; species Steccherinum ochraceum. The sequence continues at coordinate 63,893 of RWJN01000150.1, read as the reverse complement.
CACGTGAGAGTGTTGATCCTAAACACTTGCACGTATTGGATATCGATGGCCGCGAGATCTTCTTCGACCGACGCAAGGTCCCTCCACCACCGTGTATCTCCCTTGCGGACCCTGTGGAGCAAGTTTGGCAAGAATGGGAGTGTTCGCGCATCTTGAAGATCAACGGTTTCGGGATCCCAGTCAGCGCTTGGGCCAAAATCTACCAGAAGAAGTACGGCATTCAGTCGAAAGCGTGGGGCCGCATTCGGAACCAGTGGGGGAAATGGGCGGTACGTACCTTACTGGTGTTGCGAGAGATTACGGCCTTATCAAAGCTCTGCACACGAAGTTCATTGCCAAGGAACGGGAACGCCTCGGATCCGATGACACGTTCTGGGAGAAGTTCAGTGAGAATGGGACACACTTGAAGTATGAGAAGATCTCGAACCTATTGCAGAAGGAGCGAGAACAATCCGCCGAGAAGCATGCCGCCGATGCAACAAAATTCTTTGGCGGCGACTTTCAGCGAGAGGACACCAGTGGAGTTTTCATGTATAGGAATAGCAAGAAGGGTGTCAGCGTGATGAAGACCAAATCCGATATTGCGAGGAAGTGGCTTCAGCTTCTGGAGTGGGACGTCGACGTTGCGGCACGATGGGCCGCGATGCAGGCTGCTGGTGAGTGTCTTGGTCTCGGTGCAAGCTAGGTTGCTAACGTAACGAGGTGTTCAGCAGAGAACGAGCACGAAGAACCAGAGACACATACCGGAATGCAAGTCTCCGCACCCGAACCCGATGTTCCAATGGACCTATCATGAACACCGTACGACCTCTCGCCCTGTCACCTTGCGCGTACATCCACCGCCTACAAGCCCCCTCATCTCTCCCCTTGCCCCTAGCATTCGGACTCCTGCTCATAGCGTATTTCTCCGTCGAACGGTCGTAACAGTCTACTTATCGATAGTATTAGTATTAGCGTACATGTTTGGTTTTTTCCACGTACCATACAACCGGACCGGCCTTGTCCTTAGTAGTAGCTTAGAATCTCAGAGCCATAATGGCGTGTTTGTCGTCTTTGTGCGCCGACGAAAAGGAGGGGGATGTGTGAGGGGGTATTCTTGCGGGGCAACGGCGCGTCGATATGGTGAGGGGACGTGGGGGGAGGAGTGGTGGGCGAGAGTGAACATGCGATCGCAGCGAGGACGAGCAAGTTCAACTTCAGCTGATCTGATCGGGCGTTGAGTGTGGGCGTCAACGCCCGGTGTTCACACCGTTCAGGTTGCCGCGAAAGCCGGTCAACAATCGGGCCTTGGACTCCCGCCCAGCCGTCGTTCGTTCACGCACTCACGCAGACCACACGAAAAGAGTTCTCGCAAGACGAAACGCAGACGAAAAGAAAGCGGAACGATCGTGTTACAGAGACTCACAGTGTCCCCGGGTCCCAGCAGTTCCCACGACCCGGGCGCTTGTGGACGAGGATGGACTGCACTCAGACGCCCGGAGTGACCGTCATTTTCCTGAAAGAAACGACCCGGGCAGATCCTGAAACAAGCCCGTAGATAAGCCAAACTGAAGTCATTGGTTGCTTACAACTCACCATCGACCGAATCCAAAAACCGCCCGTGCAGGATCGGGAGCCGCGTCCTTGGAACCCTCGACGATGTGACGAGTCGGGTCGAAATCATCGTGATTCGGATACACGCGCTCAGAGTCGTGTAGCATTGCGCTGAGTTGAGGCATATATCAATAACAGTGGCTACCCCTTGTAAAACGCTATGACACTCACTTTAGGTTTGGTAGCACAGCAGTCGATTTTGGTATGAACATGCCGCGGTATTCGTCGTTCTCGGTTACGCTGTGTACAACACCTGTCTGTATATGAACAACTGCAGGGAGAATTGATACTCAGAAACTACGCACCGAGTGGTGCGACCGCCCTCCATCTGAGAGACTCTTTCACGATACCCGAGATATAAGGCAAGTCCGTTCGGTCTGAGAATTCAGGCAACCGACTGTGACCGACGACTTCATCGAGCTCTTTTTGTGCTCTTGCTTGCACGTGAGGGTTTCGCATCATCGCAAGGACGAAATCGGTAAGGACAGTAACGCTCTATGAGAACTGTGAGCTCATGTTACGCCTATCACGGTGATTTTGCAACTCACCGTATCAGCACCGGCTGGCAAGACATAGTTCTTGAGCCCCGAAGTCATGTGATACTGCCAAAAGTTAGACTATGCGCACCGCTGTAGATCACGCCACCAATGTTCTTGATGAAGTCTTCAATCTCGGGATTGTTTTCTGTGTGGTTGTCTTCGATGAGATTGCTCACCAGCGAAGGCGCTGCCGTACCAGCGGCCTATTCAAGATCATAAGCCAAGCTAAGAGGTCGGACTTCAGATTAGACTTACCATGAGTTGCTTCACTTCTTCGTAGGGCTCGCTTCGCATAGTCAAATGAAGACTCCGTGCATACTCGGCATGACGCTTGAATCCAGCTCCAGGAAACCACGCAGGAACATACTGCACTACAACACCTCGTTAACAGAGACGTCGTTATGGATCAATACGTATGGTCAACTTACACCAAGGTAAGAAGTCTATTAGTACACTCCCATGAGCCCCTCCTCCCGTTTCCCTAACATTTTCCGCTAGCTTGATGTATTCGTCGCCTTCAGGTGCAACGGAATGCCCGTATGTGATCATCATGACGATAGCGCCGGTCATGCTGTCACGATCGACGTGAGCTGTAGCAAGATCTTCAAAAATGAAGCTGGACGTACCTTTTCAGATGATGAAGGTATTCGTCTGGAGACGACAACAGATTACGAAGAAGTACTTTTGTTTCTCGGTACATGACCGGCCGGTATTCTTTGGCCACGACAGTTGCTGAGAGTCTTTGCTGGATGAGTTTTCGGTGAGCGGCGAAGCCTTCTGAGTATGACATGACCACCAGATTCCACGACCATCCCAACCTAGGAATGTCAGTCAATCAAGAAAGCATTCATTAAACATGAACGGAACAAAATACCTACAGCTCTTTGATCATTGGCATCCTCGGTCGGTCAGAGTAAATCGCGCCTCTCTTGTCCAATAAATTCACTGCTGCCTCGTAGGAGTTGATCGACATGACAGAACTGCCCAACACGTTGAAACACAAGGTCTCCTGTCGAATACAACCGGTGAATTTCAAGACAGGTATTCGCGGAGAAGCTGAACTGCGCACCATATTTCTTCGCCAACCTCTCATGCTCTAACCATTCGTAACCACTGTGGGGCATGTTGTGCAAATTTCCTGTTAGAAACCGCCTGGGTGGTCCGAGTGGGAGCGGGAGGCCCTTGGGGTTATTCCTGCGTTGCTCCATGTATTTCCAGATGTACCATCCTGCAGCAACCACATAACCTGCAAGTACAAGGTGCGCTGTGTCGACATTGAGGAAGACCATAGCGAGGACGTCCAGAGAGGCGGAGGTAGATGTGGAGAGCGCGGGTTGCCATTCACGCGGCCACTATATACGCCACAACCATGGATCCGGATATCAACTTGGGAAGTAAAACGCACTGGTACTCCCATGTGACTCCTGGAATTCGAAGCCTTCAATTTAAATGACTTGACGCTCTGCTGCCATGTGCATGCTTAAGAGTCATACGCAGATGAAATTTTCGAAGATGGTCGTATTACTAGTAGCATTTCCGTAAAGACTATCTCCGGACTGAGTTGAACAAGATAATCAGTGGCGAGCACTTAGATGCTTGCGAAGCGACCTACATATGCATTGCTATGAGTAAGTCCCTTCGAACAAACTTGAGCCTCCAGTCAAACATAGAACAGATCCACGGAACAATGTCTCGATGCTTATAGACGATACGCATTTTTGGTAACAGACGCTCCAAGCAGCATCCATATCGCGTTAGCCATACCCTCAGGGTTCTCCTGCGGTATCTGAAACAGAGAAAAGTATCAACCAACAAAACTCTGGAAGTTGATGTCAGTCTAGGTCACTCAACGTACCAAATGCCCTGCATTATCCACCGTAGTGACCGACGTCATTCTCCTCCCTGCCTCCACATCCAGGATACCGGCCCGAATCTCGTCATCCCTGCACAGGGAAAAGCAAGAAATTAGCACGCAACAGAGGGTACATGACTGCGAAAGACCACATACACCATTTCTTGCCGACTGCCAAAGATGCAATGAACAGGTATGGCAGAACAAAGCTCAGCCAGTCTATTCAAGCTCGCAATGGCATCTTCAAAATATACGTAGCCCGCTGCTTCTTGTATTCGCGTACATGCAAGCGTTACGCCCTCATAACGTGTCGGATATGTCCCAGTGGGCAAGTCATGTAACCCGTACCGCTGAACATCGGGCACGCGTCAGCGGGCTCTTAGGTACAAAACGCATGGCACCGACTCACCACAAAGAGCTCAAGCACCCTCGGATCCCACCTCTTCCACGGGTATCGTTTCACGAACCATTGATGAGCCTCGTCTCTTGATTTCCATGTATCGAGGCGCCTTTTCGCGGCCGTCATGATCAAGCGTAACGGGTGACCTCCGTCCGGCCCTGTCATCACTTTATGCAGCACTTCCCGCGTCATCATCGATGGCTCGACTAGGATAATCGAATCGAATGGGAGTCGCGTCAAAGGGTAGCCGGATGTTTCGAGGATTCTATGGAGGCTTTCAGTGCATAGGAAGTGGTGAAGAAGTGATCTGCACGTACGTGATCGCCGCGCCTGCGGAGTGTCCTACACCGACGACCTTGTCCCCGATCATCAGGCCCGACAATAGCAACAGCTGCAGGCCGTCAGCTGGGACATACGCGTCTAGCATGGTGAAGTCATCGTCAGCAAGAGGCGGCAACCGAAGGGCAGATGACTCACCGATGCCTTCAGGGCGCATCTGTAGAGCTTCATCGTTTAATTTTGCCGCCCGGCCATGGTTGGGAATATCCATGCTCCATGCCTCTTCGACGTTCACCAAGTTGCTGCTGGTCGCCTGAAGTTCAAAGATATGCTCAATGGTAGGTTCCCAAGTCTCTTTGTCTGAAACCATAACACGAAGTCCGACTATTCAGCCAAGAACGCGTCGCAACGGAGAACGCAACACACGGGAGTTGATACAGTGCAAAAACACCAACGCGATACCATTTTTGGGGCTCGGTATATGGGCTGTCGACGATCGGTCCCAGCGGTATCGTTTGTATGCGTGTCGAAGGGATCCATGTTCTGGCCTCCCGATGAGGAAGAACTCGTCGATTATGAGTTGCATTATTGAGGAGGTTCAAAATCCCTAATACACAACCATGTATAAGATACTGAAGTTGCGAGCTTCAAACATCTATGCTCACCTTATTGAAACCTTCCGATTCGGAGCCCAGCACGAATGCAACATCGAACTACCCATGGGTCCGTATATAACAGGCTGCTCATTACCGACTCGGGACCTCGTGAAGATGCGACCCCGGAGAGCGGAGTGGACTGTGAGACACGCAAAACTTCCGGGACCAATGCCGTATATATAAAGTCGATACAGGCCAGTCGAAAGGACGTCTTCGGTGTCTTCTCCTGAACGCATGTCTCGCGTCGGTAAATCTTCTATCATCGCTATGAAGGGATCACGTTGATCATTGTTCTTACACATCATACACAGCGAGCAATCACCTGAGTCGACGTCGCCGTTACCGTCAGCACCAGTGTCAAACCCGCGACTTCATCATAAGGGGCCAGAGCTGCAAGTCGCGCAGTAATCTGTCGGTCAGAGATCATGTATCAATTTTCGGAGACGACATGAGATGGGGAAAGGATGGTGGTGAGAAGAGTGAGACAAGATGTAAGGCCGACAAGCCAAGTCGGTGACACCGACAGGATCCGGTTTGCCACCCCGACGCAAGCCCGACGCGTCGGGAGAGCGCGCGTACGCGACGGCGCTTCCGCAAGGCCCGGTGATATCTCCGGGCCGAGGTTGCTCCGATTCTTCCGCTCATCGACTCCACAGTCATCGAGTCCTGCGCTTTTACTTCGAAGCTGGTGTTGCAAGAAAGCACGTCTCAAGAATGAAGGATATACTGAGCGAGACCTTCAACAAGCGACTTTGCTTGGATAGTTTGCAAAGCGCAACCATAATCTGTGTGGAAGGTACATAGAATTCACGACATACTTCAACCTGAATGAACTAGAGTTTTTCTATGATGACGGCGCGTTCATGCGGTTGCAGTAGCACCTGTGTATGCATGGATGGTCTCATCTGCACATCCTGCCGGTGTCTGGTAGTCATAGTTGCCCAGGTTGATATACACGTCAAGGTTTCCATCGGTATCTGGGCAAACCAACCACGCCTAGAGCGCGCGAAAGGAATGCGTCAGCTGACTCCGCCAGGATAAAAGCCAAACAACAACGTACGTTCAACTGCGGCCTCTGAATAGTCGGGATAGACCACTCAACCGTATCCCCAGACCACATGAACGTCCCCGCATTCGCACCGCTCGCAGGGGACGCCGACCAAGACATCTTGAGCTTCGTGACGGTAGAGTCCGAGCGTCCCTCGACGACGGCGTACAGTTTCGTGCCGTCCGCGACTTCTTGGACGAGTTGGCCAGAGACGATTTGGAATTGGGCGGCGTTGGAGGGGTCGCCGAGGACTGCGTCTGATGCGGTGCCCAACACCTCCGATTGGAGGTATTTGTGGAAGTTGGGGTCTTCCTGTGGAATGGCCGGGAATGTCAGACAACGAGGCTAAGAAGTTACGGGCATAGCATGATGGACGAAATGAGAAACGTACCACTGCACGAATGAAGGAGTTACCGGGGATGAGTGTCGCCGTACCACTCGGGGCGGACGAAGTGGTCGTGGGCGATCCGCCACCAGGTACCGATGTCGGAGGTGTGCTCGGAGGTGTGCTGGCCGGCGCTCCTTGCAAGCACTGGGAGTAGTACTGGTTCGTGGCGACGCAACCCCATCCTGCGGGACAGGTGAACGGACCAGGCCAACCCTAGAAAACGTACGTTCAGTCAGCACCTTGGTCAGATTGAGGGAAGAATGTCGCTCACCTGTCCTCCGCACTATGTTGAGAAGTAAGCAAACAGCAAGGCGGCGGTGAATAACGGCAAAGTGAGTGTCAATAGGCAAAACTATTAGAGACCGGACGTTACCTGGCCCCATTCCGGTGCGGTGCCACTTTGAGCGGCCGCGCCGACAACGCACACGAGCGCGCAAGCAGCAGAGGCAGAAGCGTACTTCATAGTGTCAAGTTGTCGCGAGATGGCGGGATACAACTAGTCCTCACGCTGAACGAGCCTGCTCTTATATTTGGTGAAGTGAAAGTCTTGACCGAGCAACAGCCTATACTTCGGCGAAGGCGCGCCCAAGGTAGCATGAGAGGCGGTAGATGATGTTCGCCATCACGTCCAAGCGAGAGCGGTACATTGTCGGCGAGAGACAGCACTACCAAAGAAGAGTCACGTTGCGCTCCAACCCGGTCTTTTCGAATATCGAAAGGCAAGGAGAGTGCCTAGCAAAGTCCGAAACTGTTGCAGGGAGGTTTATTCACGGAGGTGTGTCGACTCGTGACGGCACAAGAGACCGTAGAGTCAAGGTACACCGATGCATGGAGGACCCGGAACTGTTCGGTGTGCAGTGACAACTCCTGAAGCAGAATGCGAGCGGGAGTCGGAAGCCGAGGAACATGCAGGAGCCAGATGGCATCTGAAACGGCGAAACTAGGAGGCAAAGCAAGTTCATCTGGTAAGGTTGTTGCCAAACATTGTCAGCGAAACAATAAAATGCTAACAATGCTTGTGCAAGCAAGAAGTTGAACAGGACAGCCCTGGGTGTGCGATCAGTGATGTGAGTGAAGACAAGCTGTCGTACAAGTACGGCAAGGAACTCACTGGCGACTGAGGTAAGACGAGAAGAATATATGAAGACAGCGCAGTCAACACGATGAACGGATGATTCATGCTCTCGTCGCCACCTGTTCAGAAGGCATCCTGGCGTTGATTGTGACAGAAAAGGGAACGAGAAGAGGATCCGAGGAGAAAGAAGGCAAAAGGAACGTTGGCATGTGGTCGAAAACAGATGACTGGCGAGTCACTCGTAATCCGGATATTGCCGAGACACATCTTGCCGACGATCTGGCCAAGATCTGGCAGTTGATTTTCGGTCACCTCTCGCTTGGAATATTGAGCAAAAGAGCTGGAACGACAGAGTGACTTGGATGCACATTCTTCAGCGATTCGCTCTGAAAATACGGACGTTTACGATGCCGGCGGAGGAGGAAGAAACTCAAACAAGGATCGGAAAAGTTGACCAAGCCGGCCATGTAAGGAAAGAGGCTCATCGGGTGCTTACCGATCCGTGATGGCACAGCCGTTCCTCTCTTGCTCACCCTGGGAAGCAATGGGGCCGTAGCCTCTCTCTTATATACCTCATCCTCCCCGTCGTCCTTCTACTCATCACTCGTATGTCGCCCACCACCGCACCAGGTCCGACAATGGACTACAAGACCATCGCAGCCCGCGTTTACGACTTTGCCGCCTCCAGTGACCCCCTAGCGCCCCTTGTGAAGGAGAGTTTGGACGCCATTGACGAGGCTTTGGACGCATTCGGGTGAGTCAAAACCACATCTGGATTGCAGGCAGAGTTCTGACCTTTGAACCAGCCCGGAGAAAGTAGCGATCAGCTTCAATGGCGGAAAAGACTGTGAGTACCATGGTCGACCTCCGAAAGCCTTCGGGGAGGCGCATACGAACCCTCGGTGGTATCCAAGGCGATTCCTCCCCTGACGAGCGCGATTCGCAATGCCTATATGCTTCTCACTTTTCTTGTGCTGACGATGCACGTATTCTACAGGTACAGTCTTGCTCGATCTTTTCGCTGCTGCCCTGGGTCATCGCGCGCCACCAGACGGACCCTGCAGACGCGTCTCAGCCGTACATATCCCCGTACCATCACCCTTCCCGGACCTCGTAGCGTTCATTGATGATGCTGCCAAGGCCTACCACCTGGATTTGTTCGACTGCCCTCCACCGCCATCTCTCCCAGTCGAAAGCGTATCACAACCTAGCACACCTGGATCGGTGCTCGGCCCCAAGCCGCAGAAAGGAGGAGAGGGGATGAAGCAGGCGTTGGAGCACTACAAAGAGAAGTTCCCGGATATTGAAGCCATCTTGATTGGAACGAGACGAACAGATCCTCATGGAGGTGCGTGCAGCTGGGCCCCTGACTGCCAAATTGCTGACAATGGCCACAGCGAAACTGACCTTCCGGAACCCGACCGACTCCGGATGGCCTAAGTTTGAGCGTGTCAACCCTATTATCAACTGGTCATACTGCGATGTATGGACCTATCTGCGCCATTTCAACATACCTTATTGTAAATTATATGACCAAGGGTGCGTCGCTTCACTTGTCCAATTTTGCAGCCATTCCGAGACTGACGATCATAACTCGTGATACAGATACACGTCTCTAGGCTCAACGTACAACACCTACCCAAATCCTGCACTCCTCGTCACAAAGCCCGATACCACACCCGCACCCGCACCCGATACCACCTCAGCCTCAACTCTCGACCTCTCCGCCCTTTGCATCTCTTCCTCTTCCTCGTCATCCACCACAGACGTCGTCTCCGAGCCTCCAGCACCTCCACCTCCCTCCGCCGTAACACCTTCACCAAACTCCTCCGCCCGGACGTTCGAGATCCCCACTCTCCCCACGAACCTCATCATGCTCTCGCTCGACTCCTCTGAGATGTGCGTGGGCGACAGCTGCCCCATGCAAGCGCGGAAGAAGAAACAGAAACAGCAGGAGGACCTGCTCAAGATGATCGACCGCGTCGGTGAGGAATGCGTGCGGTATCGTCCTGCGTACGAGCTGAGCGATGGGAACTTGGAGAGGGCGGGCCGGGCGAGCGCGAGTGTGCCTGCGGTGACGGGTATGGCATGATCTTCTCAGATCTCTTGGTTGGTTGGGGTTTTCGCGGAGAGCCGTTTGGCTTCTGGCTTCGGCGTTCTGAGATCTGAGAGGTGTGTGAGGGGATTGCATCATTTAGACCTCATCGACATCGGCGGAGATGGACGAGACTTCTGACTTTGTCATCCCATTTCATGTGCGTTGTGCTTCTCTGAGTCCATGACCTGTTTCATTTCGTGTTCCTTTATCATTCACATGGAGTTGAGAAGCTATCTATTTCCGCTTTTCAGCTTCAACATTAAGTCATCGCTCCGTTTAGACCCAATTGTATCTGTTTTTCCACAACGATTCAACGTGACTGTTTGGGGGTGGGTGTATTGGAGTAGCATAACATCTATAGTGTACGACTTCTATGGCATGTCGAGCATAGTAATTCCGTGCTTCTCGCTATTCATATTCATTATTCGATGGTCTGAAAGCTCCCTGATCGTGCTGCTAATTATGTGGCGTAGATATGTACAGAATGTAAGGAATACAATGTAGAACGTCTTCTTTCTTTCACTTCGCGTGTATAATCACTTCCCTAATCCATGTCTCCTGCAAGGATCAGAGAATCAACGGTCGTTTCAGGGCCAGCGACCTTCTTCACATGCTCCTCCACTCGTCGTCTGAGCTCTGTCAGACCCTCCACGCTCGGCGTGCCTCGGAACACTTTCCGGCAGAATACTGTCAATTCAGAAATCTGTGGGTTTCAAGACGTCAGCGTTGTGTGGCGTGAGTGGTGATGAACGAATAAGAAGCCGTACATTATCTGGTAGACCTCCGAATAGCTCGACGAGCGTGTCGTTGAGTCCTTTGTCTGCAGCTAACGAAGGTTTGCGGAGAGCATTGACGAGAATTTGGATGGCAGCCGGAGTGTCCTGGAGGATCTGACGTGCTTTCGCCTGGCGATAGTACCTGATCAACAAACAACGAATCCAACAGTCAGCATCCAATGACCGTACAGTTCAACACCAGACTTACCCCTTCGCATACCCCTCATCCCTCTTGACCGCCTCCGTCGCATCATCCAACGCCTTCTTCGCGTCCTGGCCCGGGCCCTCCAACAACCACGCCGCCGCGCGGTTCGCAAAACACACAACCCACAGCCGTTCAAGCTGTTTCTCTTCTTCGTCCGTCGGTTTCTGCGCCGACGCGTCCACCAAGCACTCGATGGCTTCGGTGTAGTGCGCAACGGCTTTGGTACGGTCTTTACGTGCTATGGCGGCGTTGCCGGACGCCTTTTCGCGCTCGGCGGTGCGCAGCCCTTGAGCTACGCCTGCTTTGTTCTTCGTGTCCACCCCGTCGGCGACTTCTTGGGCTTCTTCTCTGTGGGCAGGCCGAGCACATGAACATCAAACGAGTGAGATGTGAAATAGGATGTGAGACAGAAGGCGAGGGATGCTTAGTACTTACGGGGTTTCTATTCGCCATGAGAAGGGCGCAGGAAGCGAATCGAGGAATGGCCGGAGGGAGGGAATGTGCGGTTCGAGCTTTAGCGCAATGAGAAGCATCTCCGGCAGGGACTTGCGAAGAGGTGGCATTGGCGACGCGATGGCGCGTTGAATACACCTGTGACGCAATGCCCGTCACCATTGACTTCTGATGCTTCGTTTTTGTAGGGGCCTTACCTGAGCACAAAGTTGGACGAAGGCAACCCAGGAGACTCTGGTTGCTCGCATACTCTGAAGCCACCCGTCTCGTCATCTGATTTCACCAGCCGAAAACGCGTGAATAGATGTTATCGGGCTTCTCAAGTAAGTACGCACTCACATATAATCAACTGAAATGTCGGCTGACTCCCAGCAACATATGTCTCTTGCAACGCCCCGTTCTTATCCACAAACCCCATATGCATCATCTGCACTACCCAGAACGACATCGGCTTGACAGGGACCTTCGTGTAATCAAACCCTTCCAGGTTCGTGTTCTTGTCCATTTTCGTGAGGGCTTCCACGAGAGTCTCGACGTCCTTCGGATCAGAATTGGCGAGCATACGCATGATGCCGCCATCTGCGGCTCCAGGACGGACTTGGCTTGACGAGCCGCCAAGGATGTTCTGAGGTTGAGTTATAGAGGGCGCGATTAGTCGAGAGATTCGGAAACGAGACTCAGCACACACTTCAACTGCGCTTGCTACGCCGGGATGATCTCCAAACGCTTTTGCTATCGTGTCGGTACGCGTTTTTACGCGTCTTGGTGGCATTTTGACACGTCGATGGGTGGTAGAAACGAGTGAAGAGGTGAGAGGTGAGGATCAATGACTGCGAAGTAGAAATACGACGAATTGGAGCTGGATTCGACACAAAACAAACCGCACCACGGCATTTGCCGCAGCGTCATTTGTCTAAACTGGGTGCAAGGGCTGTTTATAACCTACGTTGTATCCAGATTATATCCAGGTTACTGTAGCACTATCAATTCGATGTAAGCGTGGGAGATAGCGAGATTATACGTGACAGATTTTTGTGACATAGATACTAGATATAATACTCGAGAATAGAAAGCGATTATAGGTCCTGAAAACAAAGGCCACCTTTGTATCAGATCGTAAGCTATCGCCCAAGATTATATTCAAGCAATATCAAGACTATTATGTCACATATCATCTCGGCTATGGCCATCGATTATATCGAAAGAATAGTGTAACAATCATTTGTATGTAATCTGTCTATAATGCAGCGGTATAGAAAGCCATGCACCCAGTGTAAACTTTCACCCGGGCGGGACGCGGAGCTCAAATACGCATCTCCGACGCGGCATTATGCGGCGGCATTTGCCTATGATCTCCGCCACACCTGCTCAATGGCAAGTGCCAAGCGGAACCAAGCGGTACTTCGTCTTTGCTGCTCTGGTTACTGCAAGATTCGCGAAAGGCATATCATGTAAAATGTAAAGAGCAAACGTGGCAAGCCAAGTAGAATCATCTTGCGAAGTTCCTCAACAGTTATGCGTGATTCTGNNCATGGTTATCTAACGTTCAAGTCGGATTTTGTACAAGTTGAGAGCGAGATGGAGGTACGAAGAAGATGAGCGACGATGACGAAATTGCGTTTCTGCATTTCAACATCGTCCCGTCTTCTTTCGTAGACAGATGAACGTCAACACCTGCCTTTGGGCCATAGTCAAACGCGCGGTTGTCTAACACTGGGTGCAAGGGCTGTTTATAACCTACGTTGTATCCAGATTATATCCAGGTTACTGTAGCACTATCAATTCGATGTAAGCGTGGGAGATAGCGAGATTATACGTGACAGATTTTTGTGACATAGATACTAGATATAATACTCGAGAATAGAAAGCGATTATAGGTCCTGAAAACAAAGGCCACCTTTGTATCAGATCGTAAGCTATCGCCCAAGATTATATTCAAGCAATATCAAGACTATTATGTCACATATCATCTCGGCTATGGCCATCGATTATATCGAAAGAATAGTGTAACAATCATTTGTATGTAATCTGTCTATAATGCAGCGGTATAGAAAGCCATGCACCCAGTCTAAACTTTTGTCCACGGCGTCGCTCCCCAACCGTCTCAGGTCAGGCCAATTGCTACGAGGAATGGTCGTGCTATGAGCGTATAAAGGTGGTGGAAAGTCATCAAGGTGTTGCGCCGGTGTTGCTTCTCAGCCTTTAGACACTGACGGGCTCGTACAGAGATCTTCGGACTGTTGCCGGAACCTCCAGTTTTATGTGCGTCTCCGAAATCGCCGCCCAGCTCTGCCTTTCTCCTCCTCCCATCTCATTTCAAACTTCGAGTCTCGCTCTTGGAATTTGAAGTTGAACTCCTCCCATCACGCATCATTCCCCCATGGCTCATATCTTTTCTACACTGGTTTGGGTGATGCCCAGGGCGAATATACATCCGGTCTCGATTGAGCGGCGTACATCAGCGAACATCCGCAGTTTGGTCGAAGTTATTGAGCCCGCAGGCTCCCCTCGTGCTCGCCTTTAGATACGCTCAGAGTCGAGATGGGGTCTCAAGAACTCAATCTTCTTCCGCCTATGATGATTGCGAACACTCTGACAGTCGGGTACATGTGGATAGAACTCTTCGATGCCAACAACGGGTTCGAGGGCGAAGACCTCAATGCTGCGCGCGCTCCGTCGACGCGATGGGGCATGC
>RWJN01000150.1:0-49704 GCA_004332605.1 Steccherinum ochraceum | reverse complement strand
CCGACCAGAAAGTTTGATTGCTTTGACTGTCCGCAACTGTATACGCTCTCAGATCGCGCGAGACCGGCACCGCAACCCAGCGGAGGCATCTCAAGTGACCACAGCCCTCGGGAGCGGGACAGCGCTTACATTGAAACCTCGCATCTTGGGTACGCATCGGTTCTCGTCTTCTCTGCAGTCTCGTAGAGTGCTAGCTTGCCTCACGCATCATGCCCCACGCGGTCCTTCCGACCGGATACCTCTGATGATCCCGAGATCTGGGGGCAGCTGACGTATTTTTTCACCTTTATTACAGAAGTGCATTCTCGATCTCTCCCTCGACTTCCCTGCTTCTGTCTTTCTCTCCTGTGGATCAGACGAGCTGTACTGGCCGTCTCTCTGGATCCAATTCTGCTCGACTTTTGGACGTCGTTGAATTTGGATCTCTGATACTCGATCGCGGCCAGTCTATACCCTCTGTTCAACGCCACGTCCAATACGCCGCAGATACGCCATGAGCACAGGTTCAGATGACACTGACAATGTCCCTGTCTCTGCCTTCGTCGATGACACCCAGCTCGCCTATAGTGACGGATGGATGATGGACAATTCCCAGGAGAAAGAGTATAGTTCTACTTCACACTCCACCTCCCAGCCAGCCGCATGGGCTTTCCTTAAGTTCAACGGTGAGCCCTCTTGCTTTCTTTACCCACTGTATGGCACACTGAGCGTTTTGCTGCGTTGCAATAGGGACGCTATTGACTGTCTTCGGAACTCTCAATTACACCTCCGGCCCAGTGCAGTTCCTGCTCGACGGCCAATCTGTGCAGACCGACACTCCCACTGCGCAAGGATTCCGCATACCCATCTACAACTCTCCCCTCCTTGCCTTCGGCGAGCACACGCTAAACATCTCCCTCGCTGAGAGCGCGACATCCGGACAAACCCTGAACATCGATTACCTCCAGATAATGACAGTCGCCTCTCAAACTGCTTCTCCAGGACCAACTATGACCAATGGCGTACCACCAGCCCACTCTGCCAGTGCGCTTGATAATAGCGTTTCGACAGAAAGTGGCCAGCACAAGATGCCCGCAGGCGCGATCGCCGGAATCGTCGTCGCTGTGGTTTTCTTCTTCCTCGCACTCGCGGCCCTTCTATTCGCCCTGAGGAAGCTCCGCTGGTACAAGAAGCATAGCACGCCACACCTGCAGAAAAACGCGAATGATATCTTTGGTGAAGGTGCGTATTCTTACACATTGTATCGCTTTTCCAAGGTTGCTGATATGCGCTATTTCGTATCCTGTGTAGAAGTCCCGCTAGAGCCTCTGAAACCCAGTAGAATGTCGTTCTTGAGAGCGGTCTATCGACCAACGGCACCTGTAACGCAGGCGTCCAGCGGACCGACCACCACCGCGATATTCAGCTCTGTCGTTTCCGTACATCCTCTCTCACCCACCACCGAGGAGACTTCATCAAGCTTTACATTGCCACGACGACCACGTCATGCCCGGTGAAAGGCTGAAGAGGCGGCCTGAGGGCTTGCTTGATCAACATGTGAAAGCCTATTCCTGCGTTACGCAGTCTTATTCTACACATATCCCCAACCTAATCTACATTATGTGGACCAGTCTATGCGACGTTTCTCACACCCTCACCGACATCCCCAATCAACTTTCAAAGCTCCTCGAACGCACCCGCAATGACCGCCTTCTGTTGCGCTTGGTAGTGCTTCGAGACACCCGGCGCAGGCACTGCATCCTCCTTCCGTCCCCTAAACACAAGCTCCTTCTCATCGCCCTTCACCTCCTTCACCAACGTCCTCAGTCTGTCCTGGACATGCGACCACGCACCCTGGTTCTTCGGCTCCTCTTGCACCCACACGAACTCGGTGGCGTTCTCGTACGATTGGACGATGGACCGGAGGGCGGAGACTGGAAAGGGCGAGAGCTCTTCCACACGGATAAGCGCCACGGAGGACGCGGAGCGGGCAGTGCGTTCCTTGACGAGGTCGTAGTAAAGCTTGCCGGAGAGGAAAACGAGGCGGGTCGCCGATGCTTTGTTGGAGACATGGGGGTCGTCAAGCACAGGCGAGAAGGTAGTGCCCGGAGCCATCTCAGCCAGGGAGGAGGTCGCCGCCTACCACACAGATTTGATTGTCAGGACAGAGACGAAGAAGGAGATGGTGAGAGGAAGGAGACGTACCGGGAGACGCAGCAGAGCTTTGGGGGCAGCGACGATCAGCGGTTTACGGAAGGGCCGCTTCATCTGTCTTCGGAGAAGATGGAAGTACTGTGCCGGCGTCGTCGGGAAGACGACGTGCATATTGACATTGACATTTTCTTCCACGGATTGTGCATCATTGGACAGCTTTTCAAACACACGTTCAGTATGCGGATTTTGCAATAATTATCATGTATTTATACAACGTACCTGAAGCCAGCGTTCCAAACGTGAAGATGAGTGCTCTGCTCCGGCACCGTCAAGCCTGAGAGAATATGTCAGTAGGCAGTATACGGTGGGCGGTAAACACCCGTTTGTCCACTTACCCATGGGGAAGCAGAAGGACGAGACCGCTCTGTTTCAGCCACTTCGCTGTAGCAACAACGTCAGCCAGTGTCAGCAAACGAAGGCACCGACTCACTCTCAGACGAGCTGATAAACGTGTCGATGATGATCTAAGTTTAGAAACGAAACGCAAAACGTGAGGCATGCTCGTGATTAAAATCGAGCTGTTCCTACCTGTGCGCCATTGAAGAAGTCGCCGAACTGTGAAACATGTGGCGTCAATGCGTGGTCGACGCCGTGCAAAGCAGCTGACGAAGACGAACCTGTGCTTCCCAGATTGGCAGGATGTTAGGTCGCTCCCAAGAGACACCATATTCAAACTACACACGCTGCATGTTAGAGGGGGCCGTTGACTGACATGGGTAGACTACTCACTCCAAGGACAGCGTACTCGCTCAGAGAACTGTTGGCAAGCTCGATCCTTCCTTCCGACTTCAAAGCTGCGTTCAACGGAACAGTAACCGTCTCCGACTTCTGATCAACCAGCATCGCATGTCTGACGAGGCAGGTCAGCTACTTCCACGCCTCGTACAACAGATGTAGCCCGCAACTCACCTCTGAGAGAACGTGCCTCGACCAACATCTTGACCAGAGATCCGGACATCGTACCCATCCTGCATCAACGAACCAAACGCCAGAGCCTATTGACAGTTTCGTCAGTCTGGAAAATTCACGGCAGCAAACGGAACAAGCGTACCTCAGCAGTTGCCCAATCCAATTTCTGCCCAGCTTCCAGAGCCTTCAGACGATTTCCAACATGGCGACTCAAACGCGGATGGATTTCCTGTCAAAAACATCGCAATCAGCCCAATTCACAAAACAAACCATTCAAGAAGGACTCACGAAGCTTTCCGGAACAGTCACACTAGCCTTTCCAACCTCGACCAACTTAGCGTTCTCCACACCAGTATCCGGATTCCGACTCTTCTCCTCCTTCACCGAATCTTTTGGCCACGCCAGGCCAGACCACTGTCCCTGAAGCATCGGCGCACGAGGAGTATACCCATCGGCCGCAGCCAACTCGTTTGTGAGGAGCGTCTTGTAAGCTTCGCGGACGGAAGAGGCGGTGGAGGCGGTAATGGTCTTGTCCTCCTGTAAGTATGGGGCATGAGGATGAGCATCAAGAAGTGAGAAGAGGAATGAAGTTGGTGGAACGTACGATGAGCTGGTTTTCGTAGAGGGCGGGGACGGATCGGCGAGCACGGATCTTCTCGTACATCAACGGTTGAGTGAAAGCAGGCTCGTCGAGCTCGTTGTGGCCCCTATCACATCGACAGTGGGGTTAACATATCGTCCAGCGTGAAATAACTGTCAAAGTAGGCTTACCAGCGACGGTATACGATCAAGTCAATGATGATATCCTATACAAACCGTCAGCCTCTGGAGACACCCGTGAAGACGAGACATTGTACTTTTCTGAAGTGGTTCCTGTACTTGAATGCAATCTCAACAGCCCGAGCGACATCTACATGAGTCGATCAGCTCAACCGCGTCACAATAATAACGAAGAGTGCGTACCTTCGGGATGGTCACCGTTGACGTGTAGGACCGGGGCGTTGATCATCTTGCCAATGTCCGAGCAGTAGAGAGAAGACCTTGCGTTGGAGCCGGGCGTAGTGTAACCGATGCTACAAGTCATATGTGAGTTTAGTCAAGGAAGCTTTGGTGGTATATGATACCTGTTGCTAAAGGAGGGTTTAGGAGTCAGCTCGAGTTCACCGAGACTGGAGACAAGTCACGTACTTGACGACCAAATGGATGCTACCACCAACGGTATAGTGCGGCAAATTACCTGGTCACTGGCTCAGTGGCCAAATATTGAATAAGAGAATGTAAGAACGCACTGAGACCGAGTCCCTCCATGATAATACCCTGACCAGTGAAGCTCGCGTCACCGTGCAACTGCAAACACATAACCTTGTCGCCGGGGAAACAGTCTCCTGGTTCCTGCGAGAGGGTCTTGAGCAACGCAAACTGCTTCGCGCGTGTCTTGCCCAGTGCGACGGCGTTGATGGCTTCGAGGTGGGACGGGTTCGGGAGCATGGAGACCTTGATTGGACGAGCGTGACCTTCGTATTGTAAAGTGGGTGAAGCGTCTGATGGGGCAGCCTTCAGAGTCATGTAAGGTTGGGTAAAAGTGTAATACGCACAGAGGTGGTTGATGATGTCAGCGGACACGCCGAGCTCCTCTGGGACTTCAGAGTTGCCTTTGAGCTTGTCGAAGAGTGCACGAGCGGGATATTCGAGGAGACCAGTGAGCAGGTTCAAACGACCGCGGTGGGCCATACCGAGGATGATATGTTCCACACCAGCTACAAGAGAGTGAGTGTCGCGTAGTATCACGGTAAGCAAACCACGCACCTTGAGACGCGACCCGGAACAGCGCGTCCATGGCCGGAATCATCGACTCCCCTCCCTCCAACGCGTACCGCTTCACGTTCGGGAATTTCGTCTGCATGAACTGATCGAACGTCTCGCTCTCCGCCAGCAACCGATGAATCCGCTCCCTCCCCTCCGCCGTCTTCACCCCCGACACCGCGTCCGCCGACTCCAGCATGTTCGAGAACCACAGCCGCTCCGTCTTCGACGGCGAGTGCATGTACTCGTACGCGATCCGGCCGACGTACACGCTCCGAAGGTGGCTGACGATGTCGGCCAGAGCCCATTCCACGGGAGCTTCGGGGTTGACACCGACGGGTTTGGTCCAGAGGATGCCGTTGACGTCGTACTTCTGGTGACCGTCGACGAGGCCGTACCGACTGGGGTCGAGAGCTGCGACTTCTTCGCGCTGGAGGATGTCGAGAGGGTCGATGCGAGCGGCGCGGTGCCCGTGCGTGCGGAGAGAGTCGACGTAACGAAGCAACGGCGCGTTGGCCGTCCGGTTCGCGAGCTGAGTCGCACTGTCTGGAGAGTACGCGTCAACGATCTTCTACACCGTTTCGCTGGCAAAACCACTCACAATCTGGCTGGTCAACCTGACGCGAATGCCGAAAGCCGTAGGAATGATCGTGGTAGTTGCGGGTGCCGCTACTGCGCCTGTAGACACAGCGCGCGCTGCGAATTCCCGCCCTCATGTTGACGACGTTGACGACGTTGAAGACGACGTCGAGAACGAGTCGAACGACGAGAAGAGGGCGAAGTATGCCGATTTATAGACATGGGGAATTTGTTATGTTCCGACCCGCTGAAAGAGGCGCAAAGTATATCGGGTGTATCGGATAAAATACCCGTTAAGTAAACAATGCTAAAGGCTGTCATAATACGATCAGAAGATAACTTAGATAAGTAACAAGCACGCTATCACGACTGTATGCGATTACGGAAACAGAATATCCGGACTATTCTTAGACGCAAATGATCATTTTCTGACGGATAATAATTGTCGAGTCATCGTGACCGCACTACAAGCGCTGGACTCGTTTCCTGGAGGAAATTCAGACTTTTACCGCTTGGTTGCAAACTTCATTGAAGGAAGGATCTCTAGTATGCACGCGCAGATCATTGTCGACTTCGAGGAAGGTACGTTTAAAGAGTTGTCGTGTGCGGAATCATCGATCTTACACGAAACATTTCAGTCGTTGCAGCCTGCTAGCGATCATTCGTCAACTTCAATTTGTACGACGCGCGTTGGTTTGACACCGACATCCTCTTGTACGGTATGTAGTACTTAAAGGGAATGCGAAGCCTTTTGACACGACAAAGCGACACATGAATGTCGTGAGAAGATACGCTTCGCCAATGCGCTCTGGTCGTCTCTGGTTGAGTTGGTTTCGCAGCGTAAGTACTTTCCGGGCACGTTGGCTGACCGTAACGTTTCTACAACAAGCTAACAAGCTTAAGCTGAAGACCTGTGTGTCATCTGTTGACGAGAATGATCTATAGCCGTGTTTTTATACTCCTCCATGTTGGCCATTCACGACAATTCGAGGTTTCCAATCGGTACATGACGTCGCCATAAATGTGTAGGTTGCCGGACGCGGCAAGCCAATGCGCGCCCATATCCATGAACCGCCTCAAGAGCTGGGATTGGCCAATCGCACTCTCCTTCCCATGAAGAGGATCCCATGACGAACGAAGATGGAGTGTGAAAACAGTCGACCCAGCCAAGACCCAACACCTCTGAGGTATCGAGAGCTGTGGTATTACAGAGCTCTGTCTTGTCCCCCCATTTCGGATCCACGACGATGAATATGCCCTCCCCAGAAATGGAGCTTGCATCCTTCCTATTCACGCGGAAACAGCTGTACGTCCCGTCAACGACGCGAGCCCTCAGTGCTGAATTGTTTTGCGTCTAGGTTTCCGCTGGTCATCTGCCAAGTCGCGCCTGTAGGTGAGCGTGTCCGATCTCGAAATCGCGGTTTCAACAGCTGAAAGGGAAACTCGACAGTGCTCGTGTGGTACGACTTCTTTTTGACCCTTCCCGACGAAGTGGTGTCCTGGAGGAAGATTTCTGGTGCAACGGTTCTACTCTTCTTCAACCGTGTCTTCACTCTCTGGTATCAGACGGGCATAGCCGTTCAGATGCTGTCAGTTAGCTCTGGTATACGCCTCCTTGGTGACCAGGAGTCTCCTTTGACCGATTCTACAAGGCGATACGCGGAGGTGTGAGTGAGGACGTGACATAATGAACGTACTATGCTGAACTGACTTCATCTCTTGACACCAGCTACTGTTCAGGCATCCCACCAGACGACGGCCTTCTGGAGCGGTCTTGTCATAGAGTCCTGATGAGTGAGTATTCAGGTCTTCTGTGTAGACGGTATCTCACCCTCTTCTAGTGTTCCTCGCACTCCGTATGTACGCAATTCATCCTGGACCCAATCGATGGGTTTCCCTCGCTGTCATGGTCGTGTGCCTCATCGAACCAGCGGTCTCTTATGTACGTGATCTGCTCTGGACTTCGGTGACTCAATATCTCTAAATGTTCCTGGATGCTGACTTCAAACGTAGTATCACCAAACGACAGTTCCACTCGCATCCCTCGGTCTGTCTAACGCTGCCGCCGAAATACAATCCTTCTGCCTTCAGGCGATGCGTCCTGGAGTTGAAACTCCTTTTGACAAACTGGGAACACCGATCCTTGTATTGAGAATCAATGACGTATTCTCTATCGCTGCCTTGTCAACATTATTACTCCTTACGTGGTCTAGGATACCTCAGGTGACAAGAAAGATGGTGGAAGATGGAAGTCATATGTCTTTACAATCGACGTTGATACAGGACGGTACTGTTTTTTTACTGTGAGTGTCACAATTGATGTTTGGCACGAGTTACTCATCACGTTCATCAGGCCTGTATTCCTTCTCAAAATACTCTGGGTAATCGGAAACAGTAGCATGTTGGTACGCCACGCCTTGAGCTTCTCCAGTAGCCTCGAAGTAATTCGCATCATTCCTCGGAACTATAGGTGTTCGGCCTCCCAATTTGTCCGCTGCTAGACGCGTAAGTCGTGTACTCGATTTCGTTCTTCAAACCTACATTGACCGGGCCACTCCAGCACGATGTCTATCTTGATCTCACGGTTCATACTCAATTTGCGAGACGTATACCAGATTGGATTCGAAGACGATATGATCCAAACTCGCAGGCCTAAACTATGGGCAACAAAGTCGGCGGCTTGGCTTTTGGGAAACCTAGGTGCTCGTCTGCGTTTCGATACTTCAAATGAAGAAGGCAGGGGAGTAGACGTAATGTATACCAATGACCCCTTCGCTGTAGCCCCCAGAGCCTCCAAGACTGCCAGCTACGCTAGACCACGAAGTAGGAGAGGGAGCGAAGGACTTTCCACTCCGTTGCAGACCATGCGGAAACATGATTGACCATTTTGTTACACAATACGATACAGCTACTCAATCAATCCAAAGATTCGAACTAAATACCCAATAACGTATCGACCTTGATGCGAATTCTACCAATCGAGCTCCTCACATGACCTCCAACCACGGCTTTCGACTGGTGAGCGGAATGACCCGTACTTGCTTGGGGTTCCAACAACCGCAACCGCCCTCGAGCCGACTCCTCCATTGCTCTCTGAGCTCCAGTACCTGCTCATCGTATGCCAAAAAATCCCAGTACATCGTAGCCCGTTTGTACGGCGCAAGCTTGAGGACGTGCAGCCTCCCGCTGGTGTCTTCTGCTCCCAGTCGTTCCAATTGAGACGCGAGATAGGTGTACAGGCAGTACACCGAGTCGAATCGGATCGCTCTTGTGGCGGCCTGCGCGACAACTAACGTTCGGAGCGAGGCAGGGAATGCACAAGCGGACATATTATGCGTCGCTGGTGGATCGGAATGCACGTCGGGCTCAGCTTCGCTTCCTGGGCTCAAGGACGCGACAGCTTCCAGCAGGTCACCGTTGTCGCGGTCTTGCGATACACCGCTGATGCGCAAATGAGTGAGATCCGGGGCAATTCGTGTGAAGCAATCAGCTAGCTTGCTTGGGAAGCTGCTGTAACACGCAATGTGCAGAAACTTGAGCTTCGGCGCCTGGAGAGATTGGGTGAAGGACTGTGCAGAGAGGTGCGTGTAGAGGGTAAGCTCTGTCAGCGCTGGTAGATGCAAGGGCAGTAGAGCACTCCAATGCTCCTGGGTGCAAAGGGTGCAGGATTGAAGATCGGGAGCGACGATATTCAGGAGTTCCACAACGAGCGCGACCGTGCTTGAAACGCCAGATCCACGACGAGAGTTGCCTTGAGGATGAACATCGATGAAGAGATGTTTTACTTGACGGAGATGAGGTGGTTTCGCACTCAAATGCTGAGTTATTCCCTTCAGTTTGTCGTACGAGGAGATGGCGAGACACCGAAATTGGAGGGGTTCAGATACAGCACGGAAGCCTCTGGATACGAGGGAGAGAGAGCGACTGGTGGAGTCGTCATCCGTGCACGCTAGAGAGAATATATGAGCGACAATCTCGACGGGACAATGATCCATGTTCATGGTTCAGTATTGCGCACCTCCTCCCCAGAAGAATTTCATATTTATACGACCCTCTACGCTCTCCTGTCTCAACCTCCTCTCCAGAGGGGCGCTGAACCGATGCGACCCCGGCATCTGCAGCAGCGTTCAAGTCTCCGTTACAAAGAGATAGACGAGGAGTCACAGATGGCGGATGTTCCCAAAATCGCAAGACAAGAGATTCCAGGCTCGGGCCCTAAGCATCCAACTCATCTGGCCGAGCCAAGTCTCGAGAGGCGGGTCCGAATGGAGAGTGTCTGTGAAGATCAATTACAATCAAGAGCGCAGGATATGCATAGGTATGGGAGCTGCATAAAAAGGCGATATGGTCGACTGTCGAAGAATGTTGTTTGCCAATTCGAAGAGCATTACTACCGATTTCGGAAGTTTAGACATTCGCAAAATGCCGAAACCGATAAGATCCTCGATCGCTCTCTTAATCTAATCGCGCCGAGATAACCATTCTTTGATCTCGACTTAATCTCGAATAAGACTCGACCCTCAGGCCTCAGTCTTCCCGAACCACATCCTCGTTTTCGTCTTCGTCATCGTCGTCGGCGAGCTCGATGTCTCTCGGAAAGAGACTATCGGTGTCAAGCATTCGCAGCGAATCTCCATTGGCATTCGCTGCAGCACCGAACGCGGACGCGGAGGAATGGACAAAGGCGTGGTCTCAGACGTTGGCCAGAGGTGCGTTCGCTATCAGCTGGTACGAGACTATATTGCTGACGAAGTCCGCAGAACTGATTGACTGTCCTGTCGTGTCAGTTGACGCAGATACTACCGTTGAGGAAGCGTGCGAGGTGCATCACGACGGTCTCATCGCTCGAGCAGTGCCACTCACGTCGCCGATGTAGCTCCTGCTCTCCAAGGACATCCTCTGCCTCACCGTGACTCGCAATTCGAGCGAGAGCTCAATTGAACTTTTCGACGTGCGTTGAATTCTGCTTTTGACTCGTTATTCACGCTGACCTAGCTACTCAGTTCTCCGACGTCAACGCCTTCCTTACCCTCGCTGCCACCCAACATCGTTTCACTCCCGAAGATCTGCTGGGAAATCCCCGGATTCACCAGATCGTGACTGCCGCCAAGGCAGGTCGCGTGCCTGTACACATCGTCAGCAGTACGTCTCCTTCACCTCACCGCGTTCATATCCGCCATTTCATTCTCGTTCTGTTACGTCAGACCTGTCGGAGAAGAACCCGTTGGAGACACTTCCCCATGACGCAACGGTCATCTCACTGTTATCTGTGTTCGCCCGCGGACCGCATCGAGGTAGGTTTCAATTGGCTCGAAAAGCACCGAGCTTGGCTTACTGAGTTTGTAGCGCTGATCCGTGCTCCACCTCCGTCCAGTGACTACCTGGGATTCGTATCTGATCGGAGCCTGCTGTCGTGGTTTACCAGCCGGGCGAACCAGACGGCCTCGCTGCACGCCTTCTTGACCAATTCACTCAGTTCGCTGAACCTGCCGTCTCTGTACCTCTACACCTCCGTCGTGGCCGCCTCTGCGGCCCAATCCGTGCTGGATGCCATGAAGCTCATGAGTGATGAAGGCGTCAGCAGCGTCGCTGTCGTCGAGGAGGAGAACGGAGCTTTGCTCAGCGCTGTGAGCGTGCGAGATATTGGCAGGGTACGGCTCGGTGCAATTCTTGGCTGAAGCTTAGCTCTGACCCAGCGCCCAGGTTGTTATCCCTTCGCAGAGCAAGCAGATCCTGTCAACACCGCTGAAGCAGTTCGTGTCCCTGATCAAGGTGTGTCCCATCACGCGTCTTTCTTTGCTCCAGTTCACTGAAAGGCGTGCACAGGCACCGGATGGGCTCACAGACGGCATAGACAAGTCTCCCATTTACAGCGTCTTGCCCAGCAGCACCCTCCTTTACACCATGCAGAAGCTCATCGCCACCAACGCCCACCGCGTATTCGTCACCGACGAGCCTCAAACGCACTCGCCCATGCTGTCTCCCAGTCCGTCAGCAGGACTCTGCGGGATAGTCTCCGTTGTCGACAGTACGTAGTGTGATCTCTACGTTTGGCCCTCGCTGACATCCGCGTCCGCAGTCCTCTCGTTGTTCGCACGAATAGCCAACATCACAGACATCGACCCCAGCCGCATGCAGCGCCACCGCCGCGCGTCATCCGCGTCATCCCACTCCTCCAGCTCCGCACCTGGTGGTCGGTCTCCCGACCAACACCAAGGGTTCCCACGATCTCGCTCCAGCAGTCGTACGGGCTACTCGAGACTTTCCCCGAGGAACAGTCTTCGAAATTCTGTCTCAAGCTTAGACACTTTCCAGTGGGCGGAGCGAGTGCCGAAAGCTTGACCATGCTTGTTACGAGACTGCTTGATTTTCTGGAACGGATTATGTACTATATCTCATCTTGCTGCTTGCATGCCCGTGCTCGTTCTCTTCTGTGTCCATACCAAGATTCCCCTCGCTTCAAGTGTCAAAACATAACCCTGTGTATTCTTCTCGAAGGTAGATCGTAAATGTACCATTATTCAAAGCAATGTATACCAATACCAGTACCGTCACTTTTGAATTTGTGATTCCCTTCCGCCTCGAAGATCACGTATCCTCATGTTGACTCGTGGCCACTTATCATCGTAGTTCGCGCCGTAAAGACGGAGCTGCGAACATAGATCTTCGAGAAACACTGCGATATCTTCAACGTGCTCCTCCCGTATGGTCGAGTACCCAATCCGAAGGTCCCACAAGTTTGTGTTTACCCTTCGTGTGGCAGCCGATTCTTGAGCCAATTCCGTACGATAAGAAGGCGAGAGAGGAGTGGTGTCTAGGCCCGCACCGAAGTGCTTGAGATGTGGACAACCAAAAGCAAGAGCGACCAGCCCTCTGAACGTGATGCGGGGTACGGTCGGCCAGCTCGGTGTCTCAACATCCAAGACCAACTCCCGAAGGTCCGGCCACGCTTGCGCCATGTCTTGCATCAGGGCATCGTCAAGATCCCAATTCCACTCGAGACGCAGGAGAAGCGAACGCATGTTCTTGCATCGGAGGAGGGGACGCAGGGCATCAGGGCGGATGAAGTAGTCTGTTGGGTGTTCGGTATCTTCGGTGTATTCGGTCCGTTCTATCCATAATTCGGTCAGAGTGGCGTTGGGGCAGACACGGTCGATTGCAGCGAAGAGCGCAGCAGCTTCCGCGTGACTGCCTCTTCGGTACTCCTCGAAGAAGCACAAGAA
Source organism: Steccherinum ochraceum (assembly GCA_004332605.1). Taxonomy (NCBI): domain Eukaryota; kingdom Fungi; phylum Basidiomycota; class Agaricomycetes; order Polyporales; family Steccherinaceae; genus Steccherinum; species Steccherinum ochraceum. The sequence goes on along the minus strand of RWJN01000150.1, from coordinate 36,997 downwards.
AGTTCGGAGGGCAGGAAAGGAAACTTTGGAGAATATTTTCAAAAGGAAAGAAAAACCAGGTATGTCCAATCGGAGGAACGTGAGCATCTGGAATGTCGTGTTCTCCACAGACGAGAAGGGCCGGAGCTCCGACGCCCTGAACAATAGCAGCTTGAGAGGTAGACGGGATGCCGCATACCACATGGCTTCGTTCGCGTTCGCCCACAGGAAAAGATTCAGGAGAGATGTAGTTTCGCGAAGGAGGTTTTGAATCTCACTTGAAGTGAGTTCACCGTCCTGAAGGGCACCTCCAACCGCGGATTCCAGTTGCACAAAGCGCAAGATCGCCGGCGAGTGGCGTAACTGGCTTACAATCCCTGCTGGGATGACAGTCTTGCTAAGCATATGGGCAGAAGTGAGAGAATTGCCCATCCGCGCAAGGACGAAGCTGGCTTCTGCGATACCGCTTTCTCGGCAACAGATACGACTGAGGCGCGGAAACAAAATTGTTGGAGGTAGTGATCGAAGAAGCGGGAGGTAGTCGGGGAAAAGAGGGGACAAGTTTGACAGCGCGAGGGCTGAGATCCTAGAGGAGTATTGAAGCAGGATCGGAACATCGTCCGTATTCAAGAACCTACGAAGCGTCTACAACGAGATCGAATCAGCTCAAAGTACGAATCATCGTACTATTCCTTGACGCACCCATGACTCTCTCTCAATGATCGGCGTTTGAGGTGGTCCAACGGCACCTACGGAGCGAAATAAAGGAGCCAGACTGGATTGAACGCGCCATAAGGCGTCCAAGGTCGGGTCTCGGAAAAGCCTGGCAGTCAATCCGAGAGACCTTATGTCTTTGGCAGCATCTGGTGTCAAAGACTGGATGAGACAATGACATAAGTTGTCTGGATCCGGTCGTTCCACTTTTGCCATGCTCGCCACGATGTGCTCTACGAGCTCCGTGATCAAGAAGAGGGAATGCATCGCGTCGAAGCGTGGATTTGGCAAAACAGGATAAGTGTGAGGAGGGACGCAAAGCTGGAACGACTCGAGGCCTGCCTGAACTTTGAAGCGCCGCTCGGAAGCTGGCGCGAGCGTTAACAGCAGTTTTGCAGGAGACCAAGTGAATGTTTCTTGAACGTTGAACATTGACACATGTCGCGTCGAAAAGCATGCGTAATTGGAAGAAATCTATATCCTATGCCTATAAACCATATTTCGTATACCGGAAAACGGAGAGGAATTAAAATTACAAGAGACTATTAGAACGTGGTAGTAAGAAACCTAGTGCCACCGATTAGGTGCATGGAGTTACAAACTGACAGACTCTTACGGTATTCTTCTACGACATGTAGCTCGACGACCCATCGTCCAGAAGGCATCTATAGCTTGGCGGGCGCAGAAGCCCCGAGAACGCTTTGCTCGGTGCCTGGGATAGTGGTGACGACAGCATTGCCACCATAATGAGGCAAGGAGTCTACGAACGCCTTCCAGGTCTCATCGCTGACGATGGGAGCATGGCAATATGGCGCAGCACCAGTTGCATCCAACAACGCGTCCAGCTGGGGCAACAACGCGCTCGCAGCCTTGTCCTCGATCTCGGCGATCTTCCTCCTTGTCAAGCCGGCATTCTCGATGTACCAGCTGGCGTCGTGCTTCAGGGCGTTGGCGACGTACATGTCGATGAGGTCTTGGGGAACTTTGGCTTTGACGGCGGCGTCGTAGGCCATGCGATGACCGATGGCTTCGATGAGAGGCTGGCAGAGGGGCAGGATGAGGCGGTTGAAGGACTCTGATCGATGTCCTGCACCAAGGCTCATGACGACAGTGCGGGCCTCCTCGAAGAGTCCAGCCTCGTGACGGGCGAGGAGAGAATTGGCATCTGCAGGCTCCGGCATCTCGTATCGGCCGATGAGGAGCTCAGAGGCAAGACCTAAGAAATATAGTAAACATCGATACTTGATAAGATGGCGCGACAAGTTTGGACTTACGAATGCACAGTGCGAGGACATCACCTTCAGCGATAGCGACTCCACGCATCTCGAGCTGAGTCTGGATGATCTGATTGTGCTCGAAGAGACCTTGAGCACCGCAACGCTCAGCCAATGAGTAGAGATCGCTCTGACAGTGCTGGACCATCACTGCCTTGAGGGTAGCAGCAAGACCGTGCCTCACACGAGGGTCAAGGTCAGGGCCGACGAAGCGTTGAGCGGCGTCCTTGCCATAGGCGTCCAAAACGTACGTCTGAGCGAGAGTGTGGAGGATAGGAAGCTGCTGAGTGCGGAAAGCAATGATAGGGAGAGGCTTGCCATCTGTACCGGTGACGGTGCGACGGATAGAGTACTTGCCAGCAACGTAAACGCAAGCGCGCAGCGCAGCAATGGTGAGGTTGGACAAGGCGAGTGAACCAACACCGACTCTCCAGATGACGTCGAGGAAGTTCTGGCGCAGGTCGTGCGGCTTCTCAACGGAGCCAAGCATGGCCTCCTTAGGGAGGTGAACATGGTCGAAATAGGTGATGGCGTGGTCAACAGGGTTGGCACCTGCACGAGTGGGCATCACTCTGGGATAAAATGAGATCGCGAATTATGAAGAGAATAGTAAGATAGACATACTTCGCGCTGACGCCCTTGCACATCTCCTTTCCGTTACCGAGAGCGACGATGAACGGGCGGATCCCGCGATCCTCGCCACTAACCATCAAACGAGCCATGACCAAGGCAATTCGAGGCATGTCACCGTACGGGCCAGTAGGAGGCATCCACCTTCAGACGTAAATGAGTAATGCAATATCAGCAGATTCAAATAAGAACATACTTTGCTGCAGCAGGAGTAGGAGTGTTAAGGACAAAGCTACCATCAGACTGCAGGGTAGCGGTAGTCTCCAGATGAGGCGAGTCCAAACCGTGGCCGACTTCAGAGAGGAGATATTGGGCTCTGTTTGGAGCCGTTCAGAATTCGAGTTGAACGTCACTTCTAGCGGTAAACACTCACGAGACATCAAAATCCATGATTTGCTGCAAGAGAGGACGAAGCTCGGGGCGCTTGAAGGCGTGCGGAGCGAGGGTGCCCGCAGCCAAGTTGTACTGAATGGTGATCAATGTCATTGCGGCACCATCCTTGGGGGCGATCAAGTCGGTGTGGAGAGCCCAGAACTTGGGACGAAGGTAGACGATATCCTCAGGAGTGAAAGCTACCGCAGGAATCAGTCTCATGAATGGAAGCGGGATGCGCAGAATAGACTTACCATAGGCACGCGAAACTGCACGAGCGCGATCATAAACAGTCTGCGCACGAGTGTTGATGTCAAGGGTCTTGTCTACCAGCTGGTATAGAGGGCTTTTCGCGAGCTCCAGACTGATAGGAGTATCCGGGAAGGGTTCGACGAAGATGTGAGCCATTGCTTGAGATCAGATCCGGATGTAAAGGTGTTGAGGAGGAGTTGCGGAAAAGGCAGATGAAGGTAAAGTGACCCAGCTGCGTCGGACAGCGAACCGTTGAACGAACAGGGTTTGGGAGGCTCTCTCTTATACGACTGAGCGGCTTCTTCCCCGCTGGCCCCAAGTTGGGTACACATCATCCATATGATTCCGAGTTGTCGGGAGGTACCTAGATAGGACCTCGTCAGCGGCAGACGGGATCGGAGCGCACTTTCTTTTGGGCGTGGTTCGGGTTGATGGGTCGGTGAGAGTGCAGGTCAGCGTTGACGCATGATATTCTTATGTTTTCACCGGGTGTTGTACGTCCTTCCAGCTTCTTCTAGACAGCCAAGCATTCCACGATCTGTCTGACGTGACAATACGCGTATAGTTGGATGAAAGAGACCACAGCAATCTGCTGAAGCGCATCGGAGGTCAGCACAATCACGAGGGAATGCTTCGATGGCGCTCACCCAAATCCCAGAGTATCCCCAACAGATTCGACATCTCTCGACAGCCTCCATAAAACCTGCGTTTGATCAAAAACTAGGTTCGTACGATGCAGGCGTTTCCAGTTGTCGCATGCTTTGACGGGTACACGAGGTCTCTTTGAGTACTACCTCGACCAAGTAACCAATACGACGCCCGAAAATTGTCCCGGGTAGGTTGTGCATGATATCTTGTCTTTCAGAGTACCGACATAGCTTCGTATAACGTTTCAAGAGAGCTATCCGCAGGTTTATCGGAGACAATTCACCCCAAAGCGAATAACAAGATTGACTTACCGTACTTGCTTTCCCAGTTCTAGGGCCGATAGTACGAAGGATGCAGTGTAGAGATTGAAACATCAGCGTCGAACATTGTACCCAAACGCTGATTTTAAACAAAGTGGATACTTCAAATAGCGATAAGAAGATATCGGGGATGAGGGGACGTCGTGAAGAGAAACGCTTTCAAGGAGGTGCGGGCTTTGGCCAGTGGCCGGAATAAGCCGAGCCCTCCGAGCCGACGGCCGAAGCATCGGCCCACCGGCTGTCTGGAGGGACTCAACGTTACGACGAACAATGTGCACTAAGTTCTACTAGTCGATCTCTCTGTAATGAACAGAGAAGCGATAGATATTGGAAGGAAGTACATGATATATGCAATACACGTTATCAATCGGAGATAGAAGATTTGGACAAATCATTATGTACCTGTTCTACAACTCTCCGGACAATCTAGAAATCGTTCTGAAAGGGAAACAGCTGTTGAATGGAAGCTTAAATGGGGTATACTCTAATTCACGGCAACAAACACGAAGAGTGGAAGAAGGCCCAATGAATCTACAGCCTCGCCGAAGTAGAAGCTTCAGTCACACCTTGAACTGTGCCGGGGATGGTGGTGACGACGGCGTTGCCACCAAAGTGAGGCAAATCGTCCACGAACGCTTTCCAAGTCTGGTCACTGACGATCGGAGCGTGGCAGTAAGGCGCAGCCCCGGTGGCCTCCAAGAGCTCATCGAGCTGGGGCAACAGCGCGCTGGTAGCCTTGTCCTCGATCTCGGCAATGTGGCGGCGCGTGAGCGCGGCGTGCTCGACGTACCAGCTCGCGTCGTGCTTGACGGCGTTGGCGACGTAGAGGTTGATGATGGGTTGAGGAACGCGGGCCTTGACAGCAGCGTCATAGGCCATGCGGTGACCAATACCCTCGATAAGAGGTTGGCAGAGGGGGAGGACGAGGCGGTTGAAAGCTTCAGATCGGTGGCCGGCGCCGAGCCCCATCACGACGGTACGCGCCTCTTCGAAGAGACCGGCTTCGTGGCGGGCGAGAAGAGAGTTGGGGTCAGCGGCTTCAGGCAGCTCATAGCGACCAATGAGGAGTTCGGAAGCAAGACCTGAGTAAGGAAATGAGTAAGCAGGGAGAGAACATAAAAAGACCGAGGACTTACGAATACAGAGAGCGAGGACATCTCCCTCAGCGATAGCGACACCACGCATCTCAAGCTGAGATTGAATGATCTGGTTGTGCTCGAAGAGACCCTGCGCACCGCAGCGCTCGGCCAACGAGTACAGATCGCTTTGGCAGTGCTGAACCATGACAGCCTTGAGGGTCGCAGCGATACCGTGTCTCACACGGGGATCCAAGTCAGGGCTACCGAAACGCACCGCAGCGTCTTTGCCATACGCGTCCAACACAAAGGTCTGAGCGAGGGTGTGAAGAATAGGGAGCTGCTGAGTGCGGAAGGCGATGATAGGCAGGGGCTTGCCGTCGGTACCGGTAACAGTACGGCGGATGGAGTACTTGCCAGCGACATAGACTGACGCACGAAGGGCGGCAATGGTGAGGTTGGACAAGGCGAGTGAACCGACACCAACGCGCCAAATGACGTCGAGGAAGTTCTGACGAAGGTCGTGCGGCTTCTCGGTAGACCCGAGCAGAGCCTCCTTCGGGAGGTGGACGTGGTCGAAGTAAGTGATAGCATGATCGACGGGATTGGCTCCAGCACGGGTGGGCATGACCCTATTCCATGTGATCATTGAGCAAGTATACGAATATCAAAAGTATGGGGAGGTACTCACTTGGCGCTGACACCCTTGCACATTTCCTTTCCATTTCCGAGCGCGACGACGAAGGGACGAACACCGCGATCCTCACCACTCACTATCAAACGGGCCATGACCAAGGCGATACGGGGCATGTTGCCGAATGGGCCAGTTGGAGGCATCCACCTTCGGAAGTTTCGTCAGGAGCGTATCTTGCACGGTCTCAAGCGCGACTTACTTAGCGGCGTTGGGGTTGGGTGTGTTCAAGATAAAGCTGCCATCAGCTTGGAGAGTAGCAGTGGTCTCCAAGTGAGGAGAATCCAAACCGTGGCCAACCTCGGAAAGCAGATACTGAGCTCTGTAAAAACCGTCAATCGTCGTGTTTTAGCTAATGTGACAGTACTCACGAGACATCAAAGTCCATGATCTGCTGGAGCAGAGGACGAAGCTCAGGGCGTTTGAAAGCATGAGGAGCGAGGGTACCGGCTGCCAAGTTGTACTGAATGGTAATCAAGGTCATCGCAGCACCATCCTTCGGGGCGATCAAATCGGTGTGAAGGGCCCAGAATTTGGGACGCAGGTAAACGATATCTTCAGGCGTCAGGCCTAGGGATGGCGTAAGTGGCTGTAGAAACAAAAGAGAAGACAGTACGAAACTCACCGAAAGTGCGAGAGACAGCGCGAGCTCGATCATAGACGATCTGAGCGCGAGTGTTGATATCGAGGTTCTTGTCGACAATCTTGAAGAGGTCGCTGCTGGCGAGAGCCAATGTGGAAGGCACATTGGGTTCGAGATGTTCTTGGAAGATCTGTGCCATTGTGAAGACGACCAGGGGGTGGGAGAAATGTTTCGGTGCTCGGGTTGCTTGCGCTAGAAGACTCGCCGATGAAGGCGTTCTAGCAAGCAGAAGTCGTCTTTATACTATCCTCCGTCAAGTAAAAGAGGTCCAACCCCAGCGAATGAGATGCACATGTTTTTGACGAGCCGGCCTGGTACAGCGGATCTGTGCTCGAGTTGAACCCACGCTATGACGCGGTGGACAAAGCGGGCGATTAAGCGAGTATTCCGCTGTATTGCACAGCGATTGACCAGGCACAGAGAACGTTAACGGGTGTGTGTCACATGGGTGCAGCAGACTATACGCCGGACAAGTGAAAGGCTGTATCGTCAACGCTATGAGAACCTCCTTGATCAATTTCGAACTGTGAATGAACGAACAGTCGAAAAATGTAGACTTACTTCTGCTGCGCGTTCCTGTCCTTAGATCTATGAGATATCTTATGTTTGCAAGTTGCAACCTGGTAAGAAACTCTTAGAGGAGATAATCACAAGGAGAGAGAAAGCGGTACTCACCGGCGTCTACGCCGTATCCCCAATATTTCCATTACAGTTGGCTGTCTAGCTGGGCTGGTCTCCGCTAGCTGGTATCAAGCCAACAGATGATCCATGGCAGGTCCAGGATCAAACAGGCAGCTCTAGGATGTACCGGATGGGTCAGGGCTTGGTGTCCGGAAGGTGAGAGGAACGGCAGCAGGAAAAGGCATGTCGCGCTAAGACTGTATGAAGTCACGAAGAGACCTCTGTGTTCGAGCCGAAATAAGACTGCATTGGTCGCATTTTGACATGAGCTGAGAGACGAAAGGACGGAGCAACGACATCGCGTGCCACTACCAACCCTCTTTAGACGATATTTGTCTGTATTGACTCGAGTAAAAGCCATAACCGAACGCAAAACTTCAGCTCTTTTCCGAAACTCTCATCTCCTTCAGCAACTCTTTCTACGAATGGTTATTTGATCTATCATTCTTCATCCAAAAATCTTGCCAGCTTCAAGTTACCAACGTCTAGTCGCACAAATGGCGTCAGTACCTACTCCCCACCGTACACCACTGCGCCGACTTTCCCAAGGTTCTCTCTCCCGCTTGTCGCGTTCAGGAGCGTACCCAGACGCGCCGCACGGTCTCGGATTCCTCGAACCAGCACTTGGAGAACTCGTCGATGAAGCAGAGGCGTTACAAGTCAATGTGGAAGGACTCAAGTCTCTCAGCAACGCGTTGGCCACTTTCAACGAGAGCTTCGCGAGCTGGCTGTACGTGATGAACATGAACGCGTTGACAACGGACTGGCCCCAGGCACCAACCGACGCGTCTTATCTTCTTGCGAAAAGACGAGCTGGTGTGTGACTCTTCTTCCTTGTGCTCTGGAGTGTGCTCATAATTTGAATCAGAGGAAGACGCTATTGCAGCGATGGAAGCGTTGAAGGCTGCGCAGAGAACACCAACTCCTGAGCCTATCCCTGATCAGACCACCACCGCCTCCGACGCTGAGCCAGATACGACTTTCGCTACCAACACGACGTCGAACGCCGCGCCGTCTACCAATCCACAGCCCAAAGGTATCCTGAAGAAGAAGACCGGGAAGCCACCGAAGTTGACAGCAAAGGAGAAGCGGGAGAGAGGATTAGCGATTGACAAGATCGTGTCGACATTACCACTGGAGTTCAGAGGGAACGACCCGAATTTGAGACGAAATGTGGAGCAGGTCATCGAAGGGTTCTTGGATCGAGAAGGGAGAGGTGTTGGTAGTGCGTTGTCCTGTTTTCTCGTAATGGAGACTACGCTGACTATTGACGCAGTCCTAGAACTCGTCAAACCACCAGATCTCGCGCAAGCTCGCGTGAACAAATGTCTCATCGCGCTGGTCAATAGGAAGATTTTGCGAAAGGATAACAGCACGGTACGCTCGCCGTCATCATGATGCGTCTGTCTTCTCATCTCATCTCATGGTGCAGGGCTCTGTATTGTATCACTGGCAAGGATTACCAGAATGAACTTCATTTCCAGGTCAATCTGTAGCGATAGTTTTCTGTATGTGAGTGCCTTCTCTGTTACAACCGTCCACGTAGTAGCTAAACATTACAACAGTTATACACCTTGTAATACCATGATACATCCCAAGAAATGATAGACGAAAATTGTACGATGGTCCCATAACGACACAAAAAACGATCAAAGTCCTTTTTAGGGCTCGGAATCGGAGTCAAACTGCGGCGCAGGAGCAGCAGACCGACGAACTGGTGCTGCCCGTCCATTCGACTTGGCTTTGGTTGCAGGTTTCTTCGGCGCAGGAGCAGCGCGTCGTTTAGGTGGGGGATCTGGCTCTTCCTCTTCGCTCGCTTCAGCTTCATCATCGGACGGAGGCGAGTTCTCGTTTACGACTTCCTCCTCTTCCTCTTCTGAGGACAGCTCGGGCTCGGGCTCGGGTTCTGGTGCACGTCGAGAGTTGCCTTTAGCCTTCCCGTTCTGTTCATTTGTACTGTCGACGAAGGGATCGCCTGGGTCTACTGACTTCTTGAGCCGGGATTTCCTAGGAATGTAACTCATGAGCAAAGGCCGCGTAACAGCAGGAACATGTGTTCCTAAAGCACTCACCTCGGGCTCTTCATGTTATTGACGCGTTTATGTTCGGGAGACACCATCGTCGGGCTTCTTAAAGGACTTCTCGTTCGTCTGAAAACATAATTTGTCAGAGGCTGTCAGAGGAGTCGTATCTCTCGACTCACTTGCTGGGTTGCCTTTTCTTGTGGGGCGTCGTTGGCGGTGTGGACGCATCGCTAAGGGCAAAGTTAGCACTGGGTGGAGTCAGCGAGTGAGCACACAGTACGACGGACCTGACAGGCATCGGATGCGGGGCTTTCTTCTTTCTGTGGGGCGGCGGGGTCGGTGACCGCGAGGCTGGTGCAGACCTGGACTTTGCGCTGGCGTCATCGTCCTCTGCGGCCTCTTCCTCTTCCTCTTCTTGGGGGTCTGATACTTGTTGCTTGGCTTTGGCTTTGTGACGTCGAGGAGCCTCCTCTTCCTCTTCCTGCTCGTCGTCCTCTGGCTGTTGCTCGTCCGCCTCGCCTTGTTCACCGAGATCGGCAGCAGGTTCAGCCGCAGCCGCCTCACCGTCTTGCTCCTCCACTTCTGGCACATCGATCCCAACGACCTCACAGACCTCCCTATACCTCTCCTCCGCGGCATACCTCCCCACATCCCCCATCAAATTCTCCACCTCCTTCCCAAACTGCTTCTTGAACTTGGTCTTGAACTTGCCAAGGACCTTCGCCGTCGCTGCGTCCTCCACGTCCTCTTGGAGATGCTCGAGCAACGTGCCCAGGCACAGAAGGCCCACCGAATCTGGAGTGTCTGGGATGTAGAGTTTGGCGAGGAGCTGAGAGAAGACTTTGATGTCGCTGTCGGCTCGGTCTTTGTCGTGCAGCGCTTTGAGGATGTCTACAGCTAGGTCGACGTGGACGTCTTCAGTGGTAGAGCCTGTTACGTCCCTGTACATTTTATTGGTCAAACGGGTGTATCGGAGAAATACGCTGTAGAACTCACGAAGGTGCCACCTTTCGCGGATCAGTCCAATCCACAAACAGGTTCCCGAACTGAAGAGGAGTGATCATCTCCTGGTCACCTTCGAGCTCTTCGAACACCTTTGATACGAGGTCAAACGCAGTAAGGAAGATCTGCAGCGAAATCATGAGTGGGTCAACACGTAGAGAAAAGAGTGAAGCACGTACAGCGCGCATTCTACTCTGATTAGAGGGCAGAGAATAGCAATACACCGGAAGGAAGTACGCGAGACACTGTCGGAGTTCCTGGTTGTCGGATGTGACTGGAGAGACGTAGGCCAATACGAGGCTCGTGAGCACCTATTGTACGCGTGTGAGCCTCTTGTCGGAGTACACTTAGAAGTGAGAACTTACTCGGTCATCTGTGACCAGTCCATTGATCATAAGCTTTGAGATGCCGATGCATAGCAATGCCTGTACGGCGTTGGATTCTTCGACTTCCAATGTTTGTAGTAGGAAAGTGATAATACGATCTGCCTACGAACCGACAACTTTCGGGTTGGTAATTGGATCCAGAACTAGACAAAGATAAGAACTCACAATGTCTTTGTTCCGTCTCAGTAACTCTTCTTCATAGACCATGAGGATGTCGAATATCACCTGCAAAACTTTCAATTTCAGCTCTTCCGGCGCGCTCTGCACTTGGTTGAGAAAGAGCTGGAACGAAGACATAGCCATATTCTATGTCACATACTGTCAGAAACAGCGAACCATCCAGAGGAGTACGCTGTACACACCTTCGCAATCAAACAGCACAGACCAAGGGCAACCAGCCCGCGTTCCCTCAGGTGGAGCTCACGTCGCTTTACAGCAGGAACAATCAAGTCCGTGAGGATGCCTTCCAGAGTGGAGTTCTCATCGAAGCTCTAAAACAAAAACACTGATCAACGTCTCACCCAGAAGAAGTGAGGTGGAGAAACGTACCCCGTTGACGCGCTTGAGAGTAGCTATGCACAACGCAAGGCACCTTGCGTCGACAGCATCCGCCTGAGCGCGTTCTTCAGGAGTCATCTCATGTACTGGCTTGCGCCTCGCCGACATTCTGCTTGTACTCCCGCTGCCCAATGAGTTGTCTGTGCCCAAACTGTCATCCACGCGGCGCTATGTCCAAAGACAGTGTCAGCTCATACCAATGAGACACAAAAAACGAAAGACGTACAGATACTATTGATTGGCCATCATTCAGCTCATCAACAGCAGCGTCTCGCAACTCGTTGATAATCTCCACGACAATCCGGATAATCTCACGTTCAGAAGGTGTGGTCTCTTTCAAGACATCCAAGCAAACTTCCATAAGAGTCTCGGGGAAGAGCTCGTGGGCGAGCATGTCACGAACGACCTGGAAGACCTTTCTTCTCCCGATCTCGTCCGTGTAGTCAAGCTTGGCTGCGATCTTGAGGACTTCACCGAGAACGAAGACACGGTCGGCCAGCTCAGCGTCGAGCTTCTCCAGCACCTCGTCTTCTGCTTCTGTATGCTGATGAGAAAGTTGCATTCGAGCTTGGAGAAACTCACGTACCGTCGACCAGCTTGGCTTCTTCAAGAGCTTCCATCGTGTCGAAAATGGCGTTGCATGCTTCTTGTACGTAGAACGCAAAGGCGGTAACCACAGGCAGAGCGGCCGCCTCGAGTCTGTTCTCTTGTGTTTGGCCAGGATCAAACTCGATGAAAGCACGCGCCAACAACGCGGACTCCGGTGTCAGCTCTCGCCAGTATGTGTCTGCACGCCATTAGTTCAGTGCGGCCAAGCAGTAGAGTGTCGAAACACACCTTCGAACACGATGGCATCCAAGACCTCCGGTCGAGTGACGAACAAAGACTTGAGTGCATCTACAGCCATCAGATCTCCACCGTCGCCCACGACATCAAACAGCTTGAGAAACGCAATCAAAGCGAGAAGCGTCTTCCCCTCTCCGTCCCCAAGGCTCTCCGCTGCCCAATCGAACCATCCGGCCAGCATCTTCCCTGCACCTGCTCTCACTTTTCCCTCCCTATCACCTAGACCGTCTTTCACTACGCGTTCTCGCTGCTCGATAGTGAGTTGTTTCGGGCTACTGAGGCGGTTGGGATTGGCCATGGCATTGCGGGACGCGCGAGAGGTGGATGCGGACGCGTCTGGATTCATGGGAAGGAGTACGTGCGCGTAGAGGAGAGCGCGGACCGCTATGTCGACGTCGCGAGTACGCGTGAGTAGGGTGGGTAAAGTATCGGGTAGGAGGGGTGTATTCAAGAGGGCAATTCGCCGTACTTCACTGTATTGTTCAGAAATCAGCACCCGTGAATATGTAGGAAATTGTGACGTACGAGGCAGGATCGTAACATATGCTGTCCAATAATGTGTCTAGAATGCTCGGCTCATCGTCCTCCAGGTCTTCAGGGTCTTCACCAGACAGAAGCTTGGACAGGGCGGTGATAGCGCATGCTCGAATTGTAGGTTCCTTGTCGCGAGCCCTCTCCATGAGACTTGTTCGTAGTCGCGAATACACGTCTTCGCTAAGCCAAACATGTAAGGAAGCATGCCAGAACAATAGATTCGAGGAACGTACTCGAGCTCGCCCAAGTGAGAGATCAGTTCCGCAACGAGGCTCACAGAGCGATGTCGCACAGTCTTGTCCTTTGCGGTAAATCCCTTCAGAAGATGTGAGAGAAGTCTTGCAAGAAAACGGGAAGCCGGTGTATCTTCGTCCTCCTCTCGTGGTGCAGTGGATAGCGTCTCAGACTCGCCTTGCTCCGTCGCTGCACGCAAGTGAGACATGGACGCTTCATAGCAGAATCACTGTGGCGCACCTTTCTCTGACATATACTTGACGTACGTCCCAATAAACTTGACAACTCTCTCTGCAGCCGGTGGACCTTTCTTAACCACAAGCACCCTGTTCAGCATGTCAACGAAGACATCGCTGAACGCCCTCTCTCCGGTCAACTTCGTTGCCTCCCCGTCCCCTGTCATCATCTTCTCCGTCACCAATGCGGCCTGTGCATGGATCTTGTAAAGTGCGACACAGTTCTTCCTGTGATTTGCCGTCGAAACTTGAGCTTGGTCAAATATGGCGGGAATGGTTTCGGGAAGAGAAGTAAGAATATCTGCTGCCGACCGCTTCTTCGGTGGCATAGTTGAGGTTCCTATAGCTGGCCAGTACGCCAAGCACGTCTAGAAGGATGAATCGTTGATGAGGAGGAGGACGTCGAGGACGTCGAGAACAACTTGCATCCGGTCCAACTTTCGCGCGCCTTTTCACGCGTTTGCATCACGTGACCGCGTTGATATACTCGGACCAGATTCCGGGCCGAGCGCAACGCCTTGCTCTTCTCCACAATCACTCCCTCCATCCCGTCTTCGAACTTGATATTGTACTCTTCTGCTCGTCACAGCTTGTTCGAGCTACCCCATATTTGACACTCGCTGTGAATCTCCTTCTCGGACAACAATGCGCAAGTTCCTGCATCAATAATCGGTCAGATTGCTCGCGGCAGCGATTGACTCGAAATAGGGACGAAATGTTTGTAAGTAAGAAAAGCGTCGGTCGCCTTTCTCCTGAAATACGACACATTGTTACAACGCTCTCACATTCCTTGTATCAGCGATCCGCGCTTTTGTGTCTGCGTCGTGAGGAAGTTCAGTAGACAAGGGTGACGGTACGCGACCAAGCAATTGTGTTTTAAGCGCTCGAAGCAAGCGGAGTAGAGAACAGCTATCGTCGAGAATATAAGACCTGGTCACCCTGCTCAACGATGCTGTTCGTTATTAAATCCTCCTGCACACTGCCTCTATATTTCAGGTAAGCGAGCGAGGGCTATTGCGTTAAAATCTTCGTATGCTCACCTTTCTGCGACTTTAGATGGCCGATCTCTCGTCCACCCCCGTTGAGCTACTCGCAAACATCTTAACACTGGCCTGTACCGATGGCGGTCGCACCGGATGCTCTCTGTCATTGGTTTCGAAACATTTCCGCGAATCATGTTGCAACTCTGGTGCCGATCTTTCGAGCGCTGTTGTGCGTGGTCAATTCAAGTTGAACGCGTTCTTGACCATGTTGCGGCGAAGACAAATCAAAAATAGGAAGATCAAATCATTGTTCCTGTTTCACAGGACTCCCAACGATTCGTTGGAAAAGGAGGATGTCGCGTCTCAGCAAGGTACACTTGCCGAGCTGACTTTTCCTGCTGTCACTGAGTTGAACCTATCAGACTCTACCTCGCTCATGCAAGCGATCCTCGAATCTATCTCGCAGTTCCATCTGGAGATCCTCTCCATCAGCACTTCTACTGAAGGACCGCAACCAGTGTTTTCCATCCTCCCCGTCGCCTTTCCCATCCTCGGAGAACTCACTGTCCGCGGTGCACTCTGTCCCAAGTCGTTTACGCAGTCCAAACCCGCCCCGAGCCTTAGAAGGCTCTACGTACAGCACTATCATCAACTTCCAGAGGATTTCGGAGGCGAGTTGACACGCTTATTCCCCAATCTCACACATCTGCGCGCCGATGTACCTCGCCAAAGCCCCGACACGGAAGCACTCCCCCGTCTTCTACACGCGTACTGCAGACTGCAGAGCCCAGACGTAGAGGTACCACGACGATATGACCTCAATTTCATGTCGCCGGGTCCACTCCTTCCGGGGATGGTCATCACCATCCCCCTCGTGAAGACCGTAGCGCAGCGTTTGAAGGTCTCCCATGAAGGACCCCTACCCGCCGTCCCTCCCCTCTTACGTCACATTGTCATTGGGAGCCAGACGTGGCGCGATATCCCCGGTCTTGAGGAGGGGCTATTCTCCTTCCTCGACTCAGAAGACACTCTTTACAAGGCGATCCACGAGGAGCAGAGGCACTTCGGTGTCAGGAGTGAGGAAAGCGAAGAAGGCCCATCGATGGTGTTCAAGCGGCCCACGAATCTTCTTGATTCGATTGCTGACCCGAATATCAGATTTGAGGCTTTATACAAACAGTCAAAACAAGACTGGTATGAGCGAACGAACGGGACAGGCGAAGGCTGTTGGCACAAGGGCGATCACTGCATGTTCGGACCATAGTTGCGCTCTCTCTGTCAGCTTCCTTGTATTCCATTCTGCTGATATAGTAATTCAAAGATTGATTGACCGTACAATTTGTGAGTGCAGTGTACAACAACTCCATTTCAACGATCCATCGTGGGTCGATGTCGGACGACGCAGCAGCAGCAGCAGCAGTCGTCGATCCACGTTCGCGGAGGCTTGTGTTATATCTCGGCAAGATAAGATCTACCGACGTCGCCATGCCAACTCATCTTATGCACGGTGTTGAAAAGTCTTTCGAGTCTCGACGTCCGACTCTCGTTGTCGATACTCCTGCGCATCTGAAAGACCAGAATATGAAGATCGTGCAGTGGCTGCTGAAGGCAAGGATATTCCTCGGCTGCTCCCTTTCATGCCCGACCCCCGAGCATGCAACACTTCGACAAAGGCCTTTCGGTACGTTGCTATCACGTCATAGTGCCGTCTCGTATGTTCGTGTCTCCTCTCTGACTTGCTGGAATGTTCGGTTGAATTCTAGTTTCATAGCGAAGTGGCCCAAAGAGTGAAGGTACACAGAATTCTCTATTGTGCTGGATATAAAAGCCACACCTGCACTCGGTGAATGGGCAGAGTATCTCAAACTCCCAGAATCCCCACCGCTTTTCACTCCACAGGCATACAAACACCTCACCGCAGAACATCATGATTACTCCGCGCCGCACACTCATGAACACTCCCAACGAGCTGCTCACGCCGATCTTCTCCTATGCCAGCACTGACGGTGGCAAGACTGGGGCCGCTCTCTCCCTCGTATCCCGTGAAGTCAGAGCCATATGCAAGAGCTCTGGGGCGGACATAACAACTGCTGTGCTTTGCGGTGAGTACCAGCTTAAGCGTTTTTTCATTATGCTACGCCGCCGCCCCTACTACGCTCGCAAAGTCAAGTCTCTCTTCATGTACCCTACTCGTTGTTCTCTTCGAAGTAACGAGTACTACCCGTTTGAGGATAATAAAAGTAAGTCTCAATTACCATCTGTTTCTACTGCCGCGTACTCATTGTTCTCTTCTCCAGATGCTGTGTTTTACATGCTCGCTATCCTGAAGACTATCTCTGCAAACCACCTTGAGACACTCTCGATCAATATTGAGATGGGCAACACCTCTCAGCCACTGGTGCCTCTCATCCCTTTCGAGTTTCCTTCTTTGAAGGAACTCAGTATCTCTGGACCCCTCTCCGACGACGCCTTCGAGCAATCTCTCATCGCGCCCCGTCTCGAGCGGCTCCACATCCAGAACTACGCCACTCTCCCACTCAACTTCGGCGAGCACCTCGTCCGCATCTGTCCTCGTATCACGCATCTACGTGTCGACGCACCCTGCCAAGGTGAAGACTCCATGGCGCTCCCGCGTTTCTTGCACGCGTATTGCAGACTCGAGCATCCCTCTGCTGAAGTGCCTCAGCCGCAGCCTCAAGCTCTGCCCGCTCCTCTTCCTCAATTCCACCCCTTCGCGGCGCTGTTTCCTCCTCCACCCCCACCGACCACGGTTGCGCAAGAGCTAGGCGTCGATGTTGAAACTCGTGGCCGCGGTCGCAACGCCCAATCCAAATCGGTGGCCCTCGTCCCCTCGTATCTCCGTCGCATCGTCATTGGTTTCCGACCTCTGAAAGTCGATGACATCCTGAATGGAGGCGGGTACCGACTTTACCCCAACAGAGACATGACGATCTATAAGAAGATCGCGTCTGAGCAATCCTACTTTGCTGTGGAGCGCAAAGAGGATCTGGAAACCCTTGAAGACCGGAGGAAGCGGTCGATGCTCATCATCCTCTCTTTGCCAGGTCCGCCTACTGACCACTCCAATTGGATTCCTCAAGACTTAGTCAGATGGAGGTTTCAAGAAGACTTAAAGAGCTGGTATGAACGTGCCACAACTGGTAAGGGTTGCTGGGCGTAACATCTCGATCTCTCTAAACGAGCTCATCATCACTATAATCATGTAACATTTCATTTCTTCCGCATCCTCCTCAGATCCTTAGTATCATACAAAACATCATTCCAAGTTCCACTTATTTACACCTGTACATTCATTTCCTTCTTTGAACCTCACCAATCAACTTACAACGCACCCAAAGCGTACTCGCACCACTCATGATTCACCAGGGAGTACCCTGAGTAGCCTGCTCACTTCGTGCCACGACTTGTCCTCCGTCCAACCAACAGTACGATCCTCCTTCAAAGTCAATACATCGAGCAGAGACCGAGAAGACGCCCCTTTCGCTTCGATGTCTTTCGTCTCCTTAGCCACCGCGTCCAACCAAGCCGTTGCCACAGGAACTTGATCAGCATGAAGATTGGGCAGCCGAAGAGCCCACAATGGCCGGTCGGTGGCATGCGTGACATACCCTGAGTCTCGGTGAGTTCACGGCTACAGATATGAATAATCAACGAAAGAACTCACCCAGGGGCCTGATTTGCTCTGGTGTCCACCTAACCTCATACCTCAACACTGGGAATCCGGCGTTCAACAGATCCCTCGTCAAGATCCTCACAGGCAAATGCACCTGCCCTTCACTCAGGATCTTTCCCATCAGCCTCTCGAACTGCTCCACCGGTGCGCCCTCGGGTACCAAGGTGGAAAGGTCGCGGTACAAGTTGAACACCTTGCTAACCATCTCTTCTTGGTAATACCGCTCCAAGTTCAGCTCGATATCGTTCATACTCTTCACCGGGTGTGCAATGGCGTAGAGGTACCATTCTTCGGTGAGGTCTCCAACGATGATGCTCTTGAGACCTTTGGCTTTGAGTGTCTTGGCGAACGATCCAGAGCGTTGCCATTCCATGGGATCAGAGGGCATCCAGGTCCCGTCCAATGCACCGCGGAAGGTACCGTATTGTGGGCCGAACGCGTCTGTCTCAATGACGTGGGTGATGGCTTCGGCGGATACCACATTCGGATCGCGCAATTTGGAGAGGACGTCCGGGGCAGATGGGTCAAGGCCGAGAGCACGACAGAACCCTTGGAATTGCGGTCGTAGCTCTTGGAGGGTCTTCGGCGCAATGCTAGCGACGCAGAGTCAGGATAGAAAAGGCATGATAAGGAGTATCGCTTACACGATGGCGTTCGACTGAAGATGAGCAGAACGGAAGGGGGAATTTTCACCCTCGGGCAACCGGGAAATATAATGGAGGATCTGGTGAACCGAATGTGCACCAGCGGAGAGACCGCCAAGTTGAATATTGTCCGGGTTTCCTGTCAAAGCTTATGAGGGAATGAGGTATGCCAAATCTTCCAAAATGTGGTACCTCCGAAGGTCTGAATATTCTCCTTGATCCAGAGCACAGCTAACCACTGGTCTTTGAATCCGAAGTTGCCGTCCACGCGAGGCTCATCGCAAGCCAGGAACCCAAATGCTGAGAGACGGTAGCCAATGTTCACCCAAACTTCCGATCGCTCCGCGGAAACGTGTTGAGCTTGCGACATAAGGCCATGAGGAGACCCAAATTGAAGGAACCTGTCGAAGACTGTTTGGATGCAAGGGCGGAAAACCAGCTTGGATGTACGTACCCGCCATGGATGTATACTTTGACCGGATGACCTGAGCTAGCAGTCGTTCCAGGTGGAGTTACGATGTTCACGAACAGACTGTATATGGCTGTCAGATGAATGGAGGGGTAAGATATGGCAGCTACGCACGGATTTTCGCTCGCTTCACCAAGTCCTACTTTGTCTTTCCAAGCAACTCCCGCTGATTGCCCGTCGTTCTTTGGTTGTGCACAATCTGGTGATGGGTTGGCGAACGCATGATGAGTGAACCATCTCGTTGATACCTACAGGAGCTCTCGTAGATGTACTCCTTGTCCTCGTAGCGGTACGTTGGCGGCAAAGGTTCTGCATCTTGAAATCTTCCCGGTGGTAGGGCATATGGTATCTCTGAACAGTCGAAGAATATGGTTAGAGAGGGAGTTCAGAGGAGTAGAAGCTATATCACGCACCTAAGAAGACATGAGCTCCGTTCTTGGCCTTTCCTCCTTTGACCGGTCCAAACGTCGTCTGTATAGAGACGCGTTCCTGAGATTGCAGAAGTTCTTCTTGAAGGTGTATGCGAGGCATTGCGACGAAGGTACTTTGAGGTAGGAGATATGAAGGAAGAGCGAGTCGTTGAGCCTGAGATTGTAAGTGGTAAACTCACTCCACGGAAGGCCGATCGTTCCGCACAGTGAAAAGACGTGATCACTGCAATGTGTGCACTTTCAACATCATAGCCTTAGATATGCTCGCGTCATAGATGCAAAAGTTTCGAGAGTCGTATGAGGAGGATGTCGAGGGTGTTTGAGTGAATCAGAGTGACGATTTGAGGTTTGACCTATTTATCGGTCTAGTGTTGCCGGCGGTCATGATCATAGAACGCTTACGATATGCACTTCAATCACTTCCCATCGTGCGCAGAAGCAAGCACCAAGAAGAGTCGTCGTTCAAGCGTCCAAATTTCAATGGTAAAGACCTGACAAAAACACGAGTGTTGTTTCGATCGAGTCTGCTCGCTGTTGCCAATCTCTGAATCCGACATAAACTGAATTCGAGTGGAAAATTATAGATGGAGTAGACCCCAGATTCTCTACTTTCGTTTCAAGCTATTCTCCGCAAGCTTGAAGCACATCAGGGTGTGCGAGACGAACCTGAGAGGCAGAGAGGAGAAATACTACTAGTGCTTATATCATCACATATCCAACCAATCATGCCGACCGTGCTCTCCAGTGCTTCGAGCGAACCGTTGGGCCTTCAACACCTCAAGCTTTTCCACTCTATCCCGAGCAGCAAGATCTTCATGTCGACCGGGCTCAGGAGAAAAGATGAGAAGTTCCCGCCCACCAAAATAGACGTTCAGCGGGATGCCCAGTCGAGCGTTCCGCCACGCATGCTGGACCCCTCCCATAGCAACGTGCAGATACAGGGACTCCATGCATGCCTTGTGAACAACTCTATTCCCGTCCTCGAGAGGGTCAACATAGATAGGTGTAAATCCGATGACGAGTTTCCGTAAAGACGACAAGCGGAGCGGATCGATCGGAGACGTGTAGGCAGTCCCTGCCATTGCCTGGAGGTCTTGATCTGAGAGCCATCTCGGGAAAGTGGGGAACAGTTCTCGCATTGGTTTATGAGGGTTGGTGAAGGCGTGCATGAAGAGGAGGAAAGGATCGCCTTCTGGACCGCAGCGAGCAGACCCGCGTATATAGACGTGGGTGACTTCCGGACATATGTGTGCGAGAACGCTCCCGATGTCTCGAGAGCCGACACCGAGCGAGGTGATGTGGAGGATCTTCAGCTGAGGGGCCATCCCAGACTGCACTGATGGTGTAAGGTCGACACCTTCAGCATACAGCTCTGAGAGCGAAGGTAGGCTGACTGGAAGCAGTGGAATAGGATGTTCGGAGGATGGCCAAGTCAGATACAGAATGCGAAGATGGGTGGGAGAGATGGTATGCAGGATGCGCTGCATCAGCATCATGCACTGCGCTGAGCATAGGAGCATGAGCATTTGAAGAAAAGCAATAGATTTTTCACTCACCGTTTCCGTGGTACCGCTCCGGTATAGCCTTGTCCCATGACATGTACAAAGAAAGACACAACTTTCCTTTCCTCAGGTTCCCTGGCGAGTAGCATGCGATAGAAGCGTTCCAAGCTCTCCGGTCCGGCAAGGAAGATTTGTTGAAGATCCACGCCCGTAGACAAGCAGTGTTCTCGAAACTGTTTGCACACCAAATTGAGTGAGGAGCCCGTGTACCCGTTGTCGGTACATGCGAAGGAGAAGATCTGCTGGAGTAGTTCAGGAGGAATGATGACGAGCATGAGTTAAAGAAGGAGGCGAAGGATGATTCGGGGTAAGACCACGGCGGGAGGTGAAGTCGTTGAGAGCTTATGTACGCCCGAAGACGCGAGCTGCGATCAAGACTGAATACATCAAAACGTGATAAAGTGTATGAGGCTCTCACGTTGATCGTTCGGACAAGGGTGAAGCGAGCGTATCAAACGCTACACGCCACAGCTAGTGCACACGCGTTAGTATGAGAACTGACTGGCAGGAAATTGTCGCTCACCTCAGAGCTGCCACCAAGCACCATCGGGTGTCTCGCCTGTACTGTGTGAAAGCCATTCCGCTCTTAGCTTCTTCGAATCCTCGAGACGGTCCTTGTATGCCTCCTTGCTACCTCGGATTGTTGGCACTGGAAGGATAACTAGCTCTCTATCGCCACAACTCGCTCGAACCATATCGGACTGCTGCAGGCTCTGCTGTATGGGACCGCTGATTTCCTGGATGATGTGATAGTACGAATTGACTTGAAAATACTCTCGGTACTGCGCGAAAGGCAGATGTGTTCCCCCGGCGTAGTAGAAGACCGGAAATTCAACAACGAGTTGCTGGAGGCGACGAAGGCGGAACGAAGGATGTTGGTTGAAGGAAAGAGCAGGAGACCAACTGGATCTGGGCGTCTCCACGACGTCGTGAAGGGACCGCTGAACTCCGCAATACGAACGTGTGAAGCCAAGGAGAGGATTGGATTCTTGACGTCCGGATAAAGTGGCCTGAACGCAAAGATGTGTCAGGTGAGGACAGATGCGTCCAAGTTGGACTTCGAGATCCTGCGTCGTTGAAGATGAGAAAGGCCGGAAGTGAAGGATCCTGAGGTTTGGAGCCGGCATGGAACCTTCCACCAACAGGTTGGAAGTCGGACAGCGAACGTACAATGCGGAAAGCAGAGGGAATGTGACAGGAAGCAGTGGAAGTGATTCGGCCGATGTCTGCCATTCAATGTACAAGGTATGCAGGTGGTCTGGAGAGATTGCGTGAAGGATATGATTCACGACATGGACACCATCGGCTGCACATCCCACCATCAGACCGAACACAACTACGACTGTGAATGCTTGATCACTCACTGAGTATGACTCTGCTCTCTTCATCCGATACATCACTGGAGGACAATAGCAACGAGAGAACTTTCCTCTTGGATTTGTCTCGTGCATGAAGCAAATCCAAGAACTTTATCGGGCTGCGTCGCCCACAGACCGAGGCATACTGAATGTCGGCGCCGGTAGCCACGCAGAGATCATGGAAATGTTTGCAAACTAACTTGACGGAGCAACCTGTACGACCTGCATCGGTGCAGGCAAAAGACAGAATGCGTTGACCGACTTCCGTCGGCGTCGTGAGGAGGGTTGCTGGCGACATTCACTAAGATTGGTCTGAGCGGTGAGGAGGAGTCGAAACATTGAACAACGGCCGGGATTTTATACTCTGGGTACTTCCGGCCGGCGCTCGATAAGTAAATGCTGTTTTTCGCGCCGACATCAGTGACGAGGCGCCGAGAACGTCAGCAGCCGGAGCAGGCTTCAGATTCTTGAACTTCAACCAAACTTTCCAAGTACTTACTCTGTTTTGCCGCGCCATAGCTACCAACTCCTGAAGCGGGATATTTGCTGTAGGAAGGTACATGTCATCGTTGATGATGCTTACCGGATGGGAGCTGAAGAATTTAGTATTTTTTTTTCAGAGCAACACTCAGTGACAGCGTATTTTGGACACGCGTGGAGTCACTCACTGATTTCGAATCGCGACTTTGCCTTGAACGGCCAGAGCAAGCATCAACTGATAGTATGTTTTCATTACATTGGATCTACAATTGCGTGTAGTCCCGCTGAGATAATGATTCATTGGCAGCTCCCTCCACATGCAGGAATTCGCAGTGCCTGGGCCATCGACCTGGGTACCTCCCGAAATTCTCTCGCAGGTGTTCACCGGTCTACTTCATTCTAGTCGCGACACATGGAAACGATACCCGTACATGCTGGTCGACGTCGCTCAAGTATCTCCGTACTGGAGGTCTGTGGCACTAGCATATCCGCATCTATGGGCATACGTAGTTTGTCGGGATCCAGAAGCCACGGCCGTATTCCTGAAGCGATCCCAGGATGCTCCGCTCCACATCATGTTCTTCGAGAGCTATCAGTCTGGCTTCGGTCTATATCGCAACCGTTTCATGTCTCAGCAATCTGCGTCGTCTTTTGACCTCGTATTGCACGAAGCCTCGCGTATCGCCTCCTTCGATCTGGAGATTGGATGGCAATCGCCATTGCTCACAAGCCTTCGCACCCTCCCTTCTCGCCGACCTCTTCTGAATTCTGTGCATCTGATATCCTCGGACCTTCGCGCCTGCGACGACATCAGAGCAGCAACAAGCTTCATATTGCGCGATGCGCCGCACGTACAGAGTCTCACTCTGAACGGCCATTCCAAAGCTTGGAGCACCATCAGGTTCCCCGCCACGTTGAAGCATCTCGACATGAGAGCATCCGACCCTGTGAATACTTACAGCGGTATGGTGATCACACTTCAAAGCCTACACTGTCTGGAGACAGTCCGTATACAAGGGCTTGGGTCTCTACCTCATGACATAGCAAATATCTCTCGGAGCTATGTCCCTATCGCTGTTCCTCTGCCACAACTACGCAAGATGGATCTTATAGATCAAAACCTCCACTCGGCCGCTTTCCTCCGTCATTTCTCATTATCATCCTCATGCGCTCTCAGCTTTTCCATCACTCGAAGCTACAATCCCAACAAGGAGTATGAGCGTGGACACGTCAGAGATTTTGCCACCACTCTGTTCGACACGTGGCTCCGAGATCCGTGTGACGTGGCCTCAATCTCTCCTTCACTCCGCAATCTCAGCCATTTGGCGTTCACCTCCAAGAAGATCGAGGCAAGACACTGCTTCGAGTTCATAATACGCGGCTGGAGATTACGAGAGGACTCCCCTCCATTCCGTATAGACTCCAATTCCCCCGATCTCACCGTGAACCTCACGCTTTCCACTGCCAACGGCGCCCGCGATTTCGGATTAGTCGCTTTCTGCAAGAACCTGGATCTCGGAGAACTACGCGTCGCCGACTTGGATACCACCTCGTTGACACTATCCCATTACACACTTCCAGACATCCTTCGTCGTGCGGACAAACTGCGCAAACTAGTCCTGCGCGGTCCGCATGCTTGTGCGGACGCCACGCTGCTGATGCAGCTTGACCCTCCGGTATCTCCGACCTTGAAGATTTTGGATGTGTCGTGCGCCGGGTTGGACAAAGAGACGGCGGAGAAGCTGGCTGGTGCTTTGGAGCATCGTTTAGAGCAGGAAGTACCAGTTGGAGAACTGCGATTGACTGGGACAGCTGCGCCGATGCGCAGAAGAATGAAGCAGCTTCGAAAGGTGGTGAGCGTGCTGAAGTTCGATCATCATCATTCGTAGAAAGTATTCCTCTCATTGTATCCTAGAATACCACACACGCCCTATAGATTACCGTATCATTATAGTACACGTTTTCGTGGCGGTGGCGGAACCGCAGACTGGGCGCGGCGAGTCGGGAGGCGGGCGACTTCGGACAGGATGTCATCGTACGCCTTCAAACGTCCTCCGGTGGCTCGCTGAACACGAACCCGATCCAAGATCTGATCGTCGCTCAACCGATGTCTAGAGCACCCACAGAGGTACCCTCCTCCGGCCGACAAAGATCGCAGGCGCCATGGCCACTCACATCTTGTAAGTGCACTGGCTGCTGCTTGCACCTCCTCGCTAGTAATGTCGGGCAACGAGGACAGGAGGTACGCGCTCACGGGTGTACGAAGTGAGGGTCCAGGGGATCCTTCGCGTGTTGTATTGACGGTATCGCCAGTAACACTCGTGGCAGCGGAAGCAGCAGGTGCGGATGGAGGCCTGGACAACGATGAAGGGACAAGCGGGAGCGATGGAGAGTGGCCAAAGGAGAGTCTATGATCGGGTATCAATTGCGCCAACCGCGAACCATACAACTTGTCAGCAAGTGGGAACGTAGATCTTTGCAACGTGTAATCATGAGGATTGCCAACATCTCGCTGCGGCACAATGCCAGACCCAGTGGACTGGTCGAGCGAACCGCCTGGCCGACGCAGTGACCGTGGCACATAGTCGGCTGGTGCTGACTCAGTTCGTGAGATCTTGGCAATTGTTGGCGTGGCGTTCGAGATTGTGTCGATGGCAGAGAATGGGTATGAACCAGGCTTAAGTCCAGGCCCTGTACTCTTTCCGCTGTGCGACTCCTGCGAGGCCTGGAATGGTGGCGGCGGCAGAGTCGACTCAGATTCAGGAGAGATCGACGGTGCGATGTTGCTCGACACCAATGAATCAGCGTCACCATGACTTATGACAGGTTGCTCTGGGAGCGGGTCTGCGTAGCCCTGTGCACCTGCAATGGCAGCCATCTGCCTGACTACCTCTTTCGCAGAAGGCCGATCTGCAACCGTTTGGGACCAGCAAGCCTCGGTAAGAGACCACAGGGCATCAGAGACCGTATCACCGTCGGGCGTGACAGGCCTATCCGGCCTGGTACCTTTCACGTAGCGCCGGGCAACTTGATTATCTGTAATTCCTGGCATTGGAGGTTTGCCAGAGTGCAGCTATGCCTGAGAGTCAGCGATGATTGTTCGTCTTAATCTTAGCAGCGCAAATGCGTACCTCGATCACCATACAAGAGAACGAGAACACGTCGCTGGCGGGAGTAGGCCGCATTCCTTCCACACCGTATTCCTCCGGGTCGCTCAGCTCGGGTGCCTTCCAACGTATAGCTCCACCACCATGGAGAGAAGCATAACCGTATGCAGTTGACTCGGTGAGTAAGGCCATGCCGAAGTCAGTAAGCCGTGCATTCCCCTCGTCATCAATGAGAATATTTCCCTAAAACAGCCGTTAGACAGAGACCCCAATCAAGACCAGAACCACTCACGCCATGCAAATCTCCATGAACAAGGCCTTCATCGTGAAGATACAGTAGTCCATCAGCAATCTGGAAAAGCTGCTCGCTGTTATCAGATCGCTATGCTTATCAGAAGATTACTTTGAGAGGCTTACCCAGTTATCCATGGCCCGAACGTACTCTTTCCCTACGAGCTTTCCATCGTTCCTGATTCGCTCGACATAGTGCCGAAGGCTCCCATTCTCCATCCACGGCAGTACCATGCACACTGTTCCAGGAAAGACCGTCTCAGCCACACCTATGAATGGCACAATATGATCGTGCATCAAATTCTTCCAGAGCAAAGATTCTCGGTAGAATAGCTGGAAGATACAAGATTGAGCACATCGCGTCAGGCTCGAAGATGGAACGAATGACACACCTGCTTCATCTGCTCCTTCTGCCCTTCCGTAGCCATCAGATACACTCGGAGTCGTTTCAGTGCCACCTTCTCTCCGTGAAGTGTCCCAATGTACACATCTGCAAACGCCCCCGCTCCCGCCTGCTGCCCTTCCGTCTGGACTCCCTCGAGAAGCACCAATGTCGGTAGGATACCATGAGTGATGGAGAGTTTGAGCGATAGCTTGCGCAATTGATTGCGGTACCGATGAATTTCACCTCCTACGGCGGCAACAGGGAAAGCAGCAGAGTCAAGGACCTAAGTAGCAGTGAGGTAAACTGGTGAGACAAGGATGAGGCGAACACGTATGAAACTTGGGTGCGTACCTTCCATATTTCGTCCAGCACCGTCTGAGCGTCCTTCGACGATATGGTCATAAGTTTCGACCCTTCAGGCTGCTTGAGGGCTGCCTTGATGTAGACCTGGACGCTGCGAGACTGTCAAGAACAACGATCAACCCCTGATAAATATGAAAGCGATTCCACTCACTCACCGAAGACAGTACATGAGCAGCGCCATCGACTCCCATCGCCAACTATGTCTTCACTGGAATGCAGTTGTCGTCGAGGGTACAGGTGTCAGAAGACGAAATATTTGGATCACCCGAAGGGTAGGGTGGGGGTAGGGTACAGAGGACATGCCGGTAGGCACGTTGCTATTGACGCCGCGGTGATCTTCTGAGTTTGACAGCGAGAATGGTAAGAAAGGGTCTTGGGTGAATGAGACTTTCGCGTTCCAATGCGTTATCTTCTAGCTGAGAGTCGCTGGTGGTGCAGTCGAGCGAAGGCAAGTTGAGGCGAGGGTCGTTGATCTTGAGTTGTAGAGTACGCCAGATTTGCTAAAGCGTGCATTGTAGAGTACGGATAGGACGACGCGAGTCTGAGAGTTTTTTGGATATTTCGAACGAAGAAATCAAAGGCTGCTGGATCGTCCCGGACAAAGCTTGGAGTTCGAAGACTGTTACTGTAAAGATGCAGGTAAATCGGATGTCAAACGAATCCCTCCGGGTCGCCGCATGGCGCTGAGCGCTATAACGCGATCCCGTGACTGTGACTGACGCGTCGCCATGAAGTTTGATTCTTTGAACGCGTCGTCTATCTGGACGAGAGGACAGGAGTTGGCGACAGAATCGATGAGAATATTGTACATAGATCATACACTAAACGCTGGAAAATACTTGTGCTTCAAACTGATCCTACAACAATAACCGCGACTACTTCCATACGCTACACCACGAAGTCAAGCGACAAACACTCTACTGTCTACACCCAGCAGCCTTTACCAGTGCCATTGGCGCGCTCCTCCCAGTGCTTGAAATCTTGAGAGAATATCCAAAACGCCCGCCTGTTCAGGTTCATCGGATCGGCGTACAGCTCAGAATCCGGAAGGATAATGAGCATGGACTTCTTCCTCTTATCCACCTCGTCCTCTCTGTGCGCTATGGTATAGAAGTTCTGCTCGGACGCGATCTTCTTGTAGATCCTCCGGTGCACGCTGGCATAGCGTTGGTACAGCACAGTGCCGTCGGCCGCGTTCAGAACAGAGGGCCGGAAAGCGATGACGATGCGATGAAGAGACGGCGGAACAGGTTTGGGGCGAGGGCGGGAGGTAGAGATGGATGCTGACTCGACTGCAAGGTCTTCAGCGACCGTCGTTGCAGGCAGCTGAAGTTGAAGATTGGGCCAACCCCACAACCCAGCGAAGTGTCCCGCACGTGGGACAGGCGGGGATGGAGGGACCTCTGCGGAGGGGCGTTGGAGCTTACAGTACGCATGGAGGAAACGCGGAAGGGCAGGTGAGTTTCCGGTCTCGCTGGGAGTATCAATGCGCAGATGTGTGAGGCGGGGAAAGAGCCGAGTCAAGTGCTCGCCGAAATCGGGAGGAACGCTGTCGTAGTCCATGATGCGCAGACGTTCGAGACGTGGCGCGATCAGGGACTGCTGGAATGAGTCTTCGGATAAGGGGCCGGATATGCTGAGCTCTCGGAGAGAAGGAAATTGGAAGGGAACGAGTGGCACAAGGGGATGAGGGAGACGACCCGTGTTGATGTTGATCGAGAGGGTGACGAGGTGGTAAGCCGTGATGGTCTTTAATATGGCGAGCATGTAGGAAACGGCTTCTGGAATTGAAGTCTTTAGTCCGTATCCCCTTAAATCACAGAAGGAAGCTTACTCCTATTGTCTTTGCACCTAACGTCGCCCGTAGGATCATCGAGTGGTTGAGGAGTAGGGTACAGGAAGAGAGATCTGACTTTGCGGGCGTAGTAGGGCCGGCGACGGAGCATGAACAGGAAACGCTTGAGCTGCTTCTCGCCGCAGAGCACAGCAGTAGTGATATCTGCTCCAGTGCTCTTGCATATATCTCTGATTTCGCGGCATACAAGAGAGAGGGTTGCTCCGGTCTTGCCGCCGTCGGCGCAGGCGTAGGAGAAGATCGGCGTGAGTAGTTCGTTGGGAATGCCCAAGAGAGTGCGGGTTGGCATCATACTCATACTGGGCGAGGAGTGTGCGCAGTTGTTGATGGAAAGGAAGTCCGGGAGGACAAGTGGAATGAACTGGCTGTACCGCCGTGGATTTTATCTCTGGCGACACGAGGCGGGCAGCGAGGGGCAGGCTTCTAGGCGCCTATTTCATTTGAGCCACTCTCTTTGTCAACAGCAAAGCGACATGAGTTCATTTGGACGTTCCAGTAGCTACTAAAAAGACCGTGAGCTCACGAGACAGACGAATGACGTGATGTGAACGTACGATTCCAAAGCATGCTTTGGGCAGTCAGTCCGGAGAGCCGGTCATGAGCGTCGTGAGCGAATGTCCCCCTTCATAGACTCTCGGTAAAAGAACTGGCACGTCCACATATCACAGTCAGCACTCACATCTCAAAGAAAGTCGGACGCAAACGTACCTTCTTCACACCTCCCTGCCCAGTACTGTGTATCCTCGATCGCTGAACAGCTACAAGTTGCCCGTCATATGTACTCCGCATAGTTCAAATCCGCAAATGCCCCAGCTCCCATCTTCCTGTGTGCCCTCCACAACCCGATCAGCATCAGCCTCGTCTCACGGAAAGTGTACGCTGTCGGTAGTCAAATGTAGAGTTTGCGTAGGCGATGTTTTCGGTGTGCAATGCATCGCCCTGTGGTCACTGAGCTGGCTGAGAGGGGTTGCTTGTCGCGAACCTGTGCGTAAGCTCACGCGCGCGGAATATCGGAGCATTGAAAAAGCGTACTTTCCAGATCTCATCGAGTACATTCAGTGCATAGTATATCGTGCGGATTGAGAGGGGGCTTTGCTCAGAGGAACCGTTAGATTGCGTGGACCGGAGATGGAGTGATAGTTCCGTCGATAAGAGTCGATATCAACTACGCCGCAGCAGGACGCATGGTTTCTGTTGTTTGATGAAGACTTCATTTCATAGAGTCTGCTAATCAGATCAGATTCAATGTCGATGCAAGGAGAATAGTAAGTACGACGTGCACTCACTGGCGGTAGACATGCTTATGGCTCGCCCGTTTGAAGTGACGAACCCTCTTCCACGTCAAGGGAGGTACCATCTGGAAAAAACATATCCTATAACTCACATAGCCCAGCCCTAGTCCGACGTAATCGGCCTGAATTTCCGTAGCCTACGGCCACCTATGACCCCCTACGGCCACTATGGTACGCTACGGATTCCTCTGGACCTGGCCTTGTAATGCGGAGGTAACTATGGGGTCCTACACCGCATTACCCTTGATTATACCTGACTATGGCCTTACTACATACCTTTCAATTCGGTTTTAACCTTCAAATTTCAGGCTGAAGCATCCCGCAGTGTTCAGGAAGTGGTATAAAAGATATGAATTATCAGTCTATCTACTACATTTGCATGTACATACATCAATACAATCTGCCTAAACAAAGATCTAAAAAGGAGAGCAGTGTGGAGGGGATAGTGAGACCGCGTCGAGCAAAAATGAGCAGCAGACATACCGGGACGCAAGTGAGGTTGCACACAAAGGAGATATGATGAAGCAGTGTATAGCGAAGGAGGAATGGGCGCAGGGCGGACGAATGAATGAATGACTGCGAACGAAGGGGATATCAGTAACGTGCAGCAGGAAGAAAATATGCCTACACAAACCTCAATATCGCCGATCTTCGCATCATGGATGCACGCCACATAGCTAGCGATACCTGACAGAGGCATGGAGGTGTATCAGATGGCGGAGAGGGCAAGACACAGGCGAATATACGTACAGTGCATACGATGGCGATCAAGAGGGCGGCACCGTGCATCACATGTGTTGCTGATGAGCAGCCCGACACGGACGACGAGAGAAAGAATTCTGTTGAATAAAATCTGTACCCAACGAAGAAAATTGTGAGCAAAACAAGATGCAGACAGGAGACGTACCTTTGCGTTTGCATGCTCAGCCTCGTCTCCCCTGTCTACGTGGCACGACGACCGTGCTGCCGCGGATGATGCCCGGAGCGTTGCGCGGCTTGACTCGAGTTCTGGCAATGGACGCCGGTTGGCAGACACCGCGAGATGGGCGGTGCGCCTGCGCAAGAGACGGTGCTGGGTGGAGGGCCGACGAGGGTGTTGGGGATCGTTGAACGCGCACGGTGGGCGGTGGGCGGTGGGCGACGACTGAGGAACGCTGCTTGGTGGGCGACACGCGGTGGGCGGTGGAGAACATACGAGAGGAGGAAGAGGAGGAGTGGGACGATGGAGGACGAGAGGGAGATGGAGGAAGACTGAGGGAAGAGACAGAGAGCCGATGCACTGAGGGAAGAGACAGAGAGCCGATGCGATGCGCTGGCAATTGCCAGCGGCTCCGGAACTCGCCGAGCGCTCACAGCAACGCGACGCGCAAGTTCAAGTCCCTCTTCACTTCTCCCTTTTCCTCGCTATAACCCAGCCTCAGCCCGGTCTCCATATCCTCCGTCGGCCGCCTTCAAACTGCTCAACCTCGGCGCCCTCGTCTTCGCCCGCATGCACCGTCCACCAGTTTGCGAGGAGCGCAGGGTAGTTTAGTGAGGGGAGATTGGGTGATCAACACAAGGTGCGTACCCAATTCTTCCTGTTGGCTTATCGAGCACTGAGTGCACCACCGTCCAGCCACATTACGCATCGTCGTCGTCGCGCTCAATAGCCGCCGTGTCCCCGCTTACATCGTCATCGCCCACCGCCTACCTCGTCCCCACCCACCGCGACCTGGCTCCAGCACCCCTCTCCTTGCGTCATCATCAATGCCGCGTCGTGGCATTCGCGTCATGGTTACCCACCACATGCCCATGAGTCCATGGCCCATCGTCCCGACTTCCACCTCCGTCGGTCACCCAGCCGCCTTCGCTGTTCACGCGCGTGGTGTCTGCAACACATACCCCGTTTCTGTAATTTAGATGAGATTCATTCAGTAGTAGCTCTGTAGTAATCGATGACATTAAGTTTTGATCAAAGATTTCTCCAAACGCGGTGTGCGAGTGTGCTGGTGTCTACGCCTCTCGGCCATCTATGCAAAGTTCAAGCGGTACGAAGACTACGAGAATGAATATGTATGCCTATGAGAGGTCTATAGCTTATCTACGATTTCTAGTGAACTTACAAAATACTACAGGTGACTGCAAGTGGGTATAGGTGGCTACGGAAATGTTACATGGGGCTATGGAAAGTTACAAGAAGATTACAAAGACTATTAAATAGGGTATTTTCCAGATGACCCGTGACTGTCCACATCTCTTGAGAAGGCGCAGCAAGTGTTGACGAAGAGACTGTGTGGAAGTGTGAGGGACCGGGATACGAAAGAGCAAAGCAACAAGACTTGAAGCGCTTGGAATCTTTTCTACCGAGTGCGCGGCACGTGCCGGCGACCTTCCTCCGCCAAGACAACGCCAGGACGCTCAAGCTCTCAAGACTAAGACTGCAGCTCAAACTTTCAATTGAAGCCGCAAGTTCGGACATCACACACGAAAGATGATACGGAAGAAGTAGGTGTCCTTTTGAAAGATACGATACAGTGGACTAATACAACGACCGCGGTAAAGATGACTACAGTACCCCAAAGAGTCCCCAGATCAGCCCAAAGAGAAAGAATCCGATGTGAAGAAAAGAGACGAGTCCGACGATCCAAATCCGCCCAAGAGTAGTGGGTATGAAGACAGAGATGGTGAGCTTAAGAGCTGTTCCCGCCGATGGCATCTCCCGAGCGAGAGGTACCGCCATTGCCAGCACGGTCTATGCAGAAAGCACGTCAGCACACAACGATATCGGGGGACAGAGGATTCTGAGACTTACTGGTGCCACTGTTGACAACCTTGGACTCGCCAGTGGCCTCGTTGATGACATCGCCGCCGTTGGCGTTGCCCGAGTTGCCAGACTTGGCGTTCCCGCCACCGATGCCGTTCCCGCCGATAGCATCGCCAGTGATACTGCGACCACCGTCGCCGGCAATGTTCTCAGACTCGTCGCAATCTGTTTATCGGGGTGAGCACAGATCATAAGGAGAGAGGGAGAGAGAGCGTACCATCGCCTTCGTTCCGGACGGTGCTCTCGCCCGTAGCGATGTTCGCAACCGAGCCACCGTTGGCGTTGCCGGCGTTACCGGAAGTAGCAGAGCCACTGGTCGGGGGAGTGTAAGACTGGTACTTGGTCCTCAAGGCATCGATCTTGGAGCTGCGCTTGGTGACGCTGTTGCCGCCAATAGCATCTCCAGAGCGGCTGGTGCCACCATTGCCAGCACGGTCTGAAAAGAGAAGACGGGATGAGGGGACTGATGAGCGATTGAGAATATCAGACGATACTTACTGGAGCCGGCGTTGATGACAGCGCTCTCGCCCGTGGCCTCGTTGATGACGTCTCCGCCGTAAGCGTTTCCGGAGTTACCAGAGGTAGCGGAGCCTCCGAGCAAGCCGTTTCCACCGATGGCATCACCAGTGATAGAGCGACCTCCGTCACCGGCTCGGTCTACGATGGAATGTAAGTCTCATGCTGACGAAAGATCGGAGGGACAACGTACTCTTGCCGAAGTTCAAGACGAACGACTCGCCGGAGGCAAGGTTAGCGACGCTACCACCGTCGACATTGCCGGCGTTTCCAGTGGTCGCGGAGCCGCTGGTGGGCCTGAGGTAGGAGACCTTTCCTGGGGCAGCGGAAACGAGGAGGGGGCTGCAAGCGAGAGCAGCGAAGACGAGGGCAGAGAAAGTGGCCTTCATTGTGATGAGATGGGGTGTAGGAAGGGAAAGAAGGTGTGTGTACAAGATGTGCGTGTGCGAGTAGGTGTAGTGGAGACCACGACGAATGTTGAGTCCGTTTAGTTACGCTTTTATAGACAAAACCTGGGGATGAGCAAGTCCCAGTCACTGCACGCAAAAATCGCTCGCATCAGGAGATTCTACTTGCTAGATCGACAAGACAGCGTACCTCGAACCTGGTCACAAAAAACTGCTGTGCCTGAGGAGTTGCTAGCTCCAGAGGAGGTCATTTTGCGTCTATGCATCTTCGCGTGCTAGGAGGCCGACAACAAGCCGGCCAGCCGAGTGCGAGAACTCAGGCATCCCCCTCTGTCAGAACTTTGAACAGGAGAAGGCCGAACAGGATGCAATTGATCAAGGTGCCGCACAACAAGGAGAAGAATGGCGAGATTCTGCATCCAGAGCAGGTCAGAAAACGAAGAAGTTCAACAATACGAGGGAGTAGCGATCACGTTTCATACCATTGCAACGGGCCCGACTGGACACGGAGGCATATAGTCCAGGCGCGCACTAATGTGGCGTCCTCGCCTCAATTTCATCGACAATTTCGGGAGGGCGAGAAGCAGCTGGAAAAAGGAGAACAAAATGTGGCTGTTGCCAGAGGAGGACGAGGCCAACAAAACCTCCTAGACCTAGACCGCGATCGAAGGTACGGCACCGAAAAGGGAAATTGGTGTCCAAAAGTGGCAATCCGCCTCAGTGAAGAGACATAGGCGCCAAGGCACTTTGCGTAAATTTCGCGTCCTATAGCACCAACTCAGCTACTAGCTGGAAAGTATTGCGACAGAAATACTCACCTCAAGCCATAGGAGGTTCTCCAGCCAGGAACAGAAGATATTGGCCAACTAGAAGAGTTGAGAAGGATCGTTAATCGATCAATCCTTGCGCGAGTACGACGCAATCGAACAATAGAGGCTCTGTGGGCTGTGAGTCCGAAGCTCTTCGACGTCCTCTTCCTCCGTGGCGAGGAACCCATGACACACAGACGGGACCCGTAGACTAGAGTGATTTCCGCAATTACGGTGGAGACGGTGCCTTCCTCATCAACGAAAGTGTCGCGCTAAGAACATTCGAGACATGTGAATAAAGTCAAGGGGATGGACGTTGCACACACACCTCTGTGAAGGCCGCCGTGAGTGAGATGTCTGGATATGGACCACTGAGAGAACCGACGCGCCTCATTTTTGGTCATTATCAGACGGTAGACCATTCTCTCTTCTTTCATCTGTGTACCTCGTAGCCCATCCCAGCGTGACACAGACGCTAACATGTGAGCGTGAACCAGTCCGACCACGCCATTGATTCTCGGTCGAAAGCCTGTAGAAACCACAAACAAGAGACGATCAGTTATATTCGAGCGATAGACAGACGCAGACGCACCTTTTTCACATACTTAGACTCAGCAGCCTGTGCCAGACGGCTCAGCAATTTGCGTCCATGATCGTATATCCGCCCCCGCCATAGATTCCACGATCCACATTCCAACACAGCGACACGTCGTGGAGTGTTTACGATGGTCTGATAGAGAGCTTCACAGAGTAGACAATGATCTGCGAGTGTATAGCGACTGGCCTTGCTACGGGTTCGGTTAGATGAATTGTGGATGCGGGAAATTGGAATGCAACCGAAACTCACCAAACGATTTCCAAGGTCAAGTCAGGTTGTCAATTCCAACGAGAATCAAATTGATGCGTGCCACAAAGCGATAGACAAGAGAGAGAAATCATGTTATTGGGAGAGTGTAGGGGACTCGAACGACAGCGGGAAAGGCAAGCAGCAGTAAGCGCTGGCAAGCGTCGGCCTCTTACTGCTCGGGGTCTAAGCAGCGTTTAGTCACCGGTGTGATTGCCGTGAGCAGCAGCCTTCTTCGCCCCACATCCTCCGGCTACTTACTCAGGTTTAGTTGGATGTTCTCGTCAGTTTCTCATCCTCACACATGCTGCTGTCTTCTCAGGCGCGAAATCAAGTTACAGTCAAGCTGATACTGGAGCATGAGACTCAAAGAGCGAGCTACACAAATCGTCGAGCATCACGCGAGAAAGACATAAGACGGAAGAGATTGATTTGAGAGATGCAATGACCGTGATGAGATCTTAAGACATGACTACGATACACCCACAATAAACCCGAAGAATGAGATAAATCTAACCATCCGAATCCGCTCACAAAGCATGAGTAGGAGAACACTGAGTGTGAGCTTAAGAGCTGTTGCCGCCGATGGCATCTCCGGAGCGCGAGACACCGCCATCGCCAGCGCGGTCTAGTAGTAAGTCCTGTTAGCATACGAGTTGGGGCACTGTGAAAACTATGAGACTCACTGCTGCCGTTGTTGATGATCCTGGACTCGCCAGAGGCTGAGTTGATGACGCTGCCGCCGTTGGCGTTTCCTGAGTTTCCAGACACGGCGTTACCGCCACCAACACCGTTCCCACCAATGGCATCGCCTGAGACGCTGCGACCACCGTCACCGGCACGGTCTGAAGAAGGTTGTAAGCTTTCCAGTACATAGAATATGAGGAATAGAGGAGCTTACTAAAACCGTTGTTGAAGATCTCCGACTCGCCAGAAGTCTCGTTGATGACGTCGCCGCCATTGGTGTTTCCTGAGTTTCCGGACCTGGCGTTTCCACCACCGCTGTTGCCGTTCCCGTTACCACCGATGGCGTCTCCTGAGACGGTGTGACCGCCGTCTCCAGCAAGGTCTAGAGAGCGTTTGTGAGTGAAAGTATGAGGAAAGATGAAGAGAACAGGGACGTACTGAAGCCGTTGTTGTGGATGACGCTCTCGCCCTGGGCAATGTTCGCAACAGTGCCGCCGTTGGCGTCACCAGAGCTACCAGACGTGGCGGAACCGCTGGTCAGGGGAACGAACGACTTGTACTTGTATCTCAGAGCGTCGATCTTCGAGCTGCGCTTGGTGTAGCTGTTCCCCCCGATGGCGTCTCCCGAGCGAGAGGTGCCGCCATTACCAGCACGGTCTACGAAGAGGATGTAAGGTGAGCGAACCGGCAAACGACCGAGCACCTCGAAGAAGACTCACTGGAACCGAGGTTGATAACTGCGCTCTCGCCAGTTGCCTCGTTGAGGACATCGCCACCGTTGGCATTCCCAGAGTTCCCGGACACGGCGTTGCCACCACCGACACCATTTCCACCAATGGCATCACCAGAGATGGAGCGGCCGCCATCACAGCCCTGTGCGCCCACTTTCAATTATACAGCCCCAGGGGCTGGGGATA
>RWJN01000015.1:0-170430 GCA_004332605.1 Steccherinum ochraceum | reverse complement strand
ACTCCGACTTCAGACTGGATGAACGCGGTGGCGGCTTGCTGAATTGAGGTATTCGGGCCCATGGTCTTGTCGGTCGGAGCGCCGTCAGCAAAAGTCTGAATGCAATATGTCAATACTTCATGCTGTAACATGTCTCTCTCGGCACTTACCTTGTAGGTACTGGGAGGATGGAAAGACTCGACCACTACGCTGTCGCCGAGATCACGAACGGCATGGGTAGAGTACGTGGCGGGTGCCCTTCGTACCACGGGGGACCCAGATGCTGTAGACGTGCAGGCCACAGCGAGCAGCACATAACCCAAGAGCTTAGGGAAGAACATCGTGAAGCTAATGGGAAGTGTCTATCAGTGAGCTCAGGACGCTCGGCCTCGTCGACTGTCCTCTTTATACCACTCTCGAACGGCATGTCCTGCCCACAATTCGCGCAAATTTCGGATGACAATCCTCGGAGACGTAACGGCCACGACTTCGAAGAGACGCCAAAGGCCGCCAATCTTCTGCAAATTGTTGAGCGCTGAGGCCTGAATATTGAGGATCAGTTGTGCTTGGTAGGGGACGGAGATGGCGTCGACATGATCGTAGGCGTTGCTAGGCAACGCTTGGTGTTCGGCATGTGAACACGGCCTGAGACCTCCGGCAACGCTCCTGTCGTTTTCCGGAGGACCACCGCTTCGTCAGAGAGCTTTGAGCAGCGCGCATCTAGAGTCGTAGCTACAGTATTGAGAGATTGGCATCGTCCAATGATCAATTCTTGTCAGAGTGAAGAGCGAGAATCCACCGAGTGAAGCGTGTTGTGGCATAAAGTGCGTGGTATTTGTGACGAGGAATGCATACGCGCGCTAGCAAGTCCTTGCATTATGATGGGCGGTGAATACGAGGCTAGAGGCGAGCTGTCGGGATGGCGATACGCCGATGCCTTGCAATCATGACGTCGTGACCTCTGACTCTCTTGAGAGCAGAAGACAGTACGCGGTATGGTCTCGCCAAGTACCCCGCTGTCATCGAACCATCCTTA
This sequence comes from Steccherinum ochraceum, assembly GCA_004332605.1. Taxonomy (NCBI): domain Eukaryota; kingdom Fungi; phylum Basidiomycota; class Agaricomycetes; order Polyporales; family Steccherinaceae; genus Steccherinum; species Steccherinum ochraceum. Next base: position 169,415 of record RWJN01000015.1, on the reverse strand, counting down.
GTGAAGAAGACGCGACTAGTAATGGTATTCTGGACCCACGATCTTCTGAACAATGCGGGCAGTATTTGATTTGATGATACTGTTCGGTTCTTGTCAAAAGAGCCTGTACATACAGCAACGACGAGACAAACATACCAAGGTAGGCGATGGCGGGCTCTTTGGAAAGGGCGGATAACAAACGCGTTGTATCTTTGAAGGCATAGGTGAACGCGGCGCGTGCATCCATCTCCACGAACACAGCAGGATGGGCCAAAGGTCGCAGAACTACGCTTTCTCTTGAAGATAGTCTCCGCCGTCTGACGTAGTACTCTCTACCCAAGTGAGGGACCTGAGAGACGCGACTGTGGATAGCATGTTGTCAGCGACAGTGCTCCTTTAGGCTTAGCTTTCAGCTCCGTGCTCATCACTGACGAAACAACTTACTATGCTTGCTTTGTTGAAAGCGACACTGATCTTAGTATGAAAACATGATCTCTGTCAGGTAGAAGCAACCTTGGTCATCTCAGAACCTGATGCAGTTTTGGCTTGGATGTCGCTGCGAGGTAGACTCGTGAGTAGCGGTGCTGAGATTCTCGCGCTTGAAGCGCCACTCTCCTCCGAAGGACATTGGCAACACTCTGTACTGCCAAACATCAGGATACGGGTACTAAAGGATGGTGTAACACTTACCCCGAAGTCATTCAGCTGCTTCATTGATTCAGCGTGTGTCAGGAGCGCAGTGCTGACGCCGAAATCGCAGTAGAAATAGACGCTATCAGAAGGAATATTGAATGAACCTTTCTAGCAATAGCTAGAGGCAAACGGAGTATGTGTACTCACTGGTCGTCGGCTGAACTTCGCGTGGTCTCGCAATGACTGCAGTTCAGTGCTCAGCTTCGACGCGTCTTCGATGTCTGCGAAGGCGTCTGGTTAACAATACACGTTAATCTCAGACAACATGAGCGAACCTCATATCGGACCCACTAAACCAGACTCCGAGTCAGCTGGGCCGGCGCACTGATTCGCTGCCATCTGGCCAGGGTACTCTGCATTTCAAAGCAAGTTCCCGGAGGTCAAGCCGAGGCATACATGTGGTCGAGAGGCTTGTGATCAGAGAAGAAGTAAAGCAGAGTAAAGCATCCGGTCTGTAGATGGAAAGTGCAGAACAAGAGACAAGGGTTGGGCGTTGCCGCGTTTTCACCACAGCGGCCTGTGCAGTCACACTCAGGGCAGATCACGCATACGTGTTATGGTGTGACGGCACTAGCGCCACCGTCTGCAGGCGTCTTTTGATTGTCTTTCCTCTGCAGTTCACTCATTTTCTGTTCTCTTTACAGCAGCTCCCACAACGCATCCAGGTCTAGGTTGAGCACCTCGTAATAATTCCTCTCCTGTTAACTACCGTGAAAATCTGGGGAAAATGGGTCGTCAGCACATATAAAAGCCCGCGCCACAGTTGAGAAATCCGATATCACCCACGCGTCACACAAAGTCCTCTCACTGTGGCAATTCTTCGACATCGATACACTGTTCATCACTCACGAGGCTGTTTCTCCGGCATGGCGCGCGGGTCTATATATCCGCGGTAGTGACCCCTTGCCCACCCTTTCTCTCGCCAGCTCGCTCCCCAGAGCCCACACCCCGAGTCCCCGCGATCTCAACCATGCTGCTGTTGCCGTCGGTCTTCTTGCTGGCCCTGCCGACAATTGTTTGTGGATGGGTCTTCGAATTGCTCAATGACATGGTGCAGTGTGGTGAATTGGGCTTTCAAGTCACCACCGTATCCACTCCGGACAGTCCGCCTCCTTACCACCTGCTCTTCGTCCCGCTGGTGGAACGCTCAAGCGGCTTCATGGCCACACCGGTTTTTCAGCTGGACGTGCCGAATGCCAACACTGAGTATACGCTTGACGCTCTTCCTTATCCTGGCTCCACGCAGGTAATCGTGGTGGTAAGTCTTGCTTTACAACTCAATTGTGCCTATCGCTGATTGTCGGCGCGTTGCTTCAGGGTAGCGATAGCTCTCGCTTTGGTGCTGGAGGCGAGAGCTCCTCCGCTCTTGTAGGAAGCAGCAGCAATTCTGGCTGCGTCAACGAAACCCTGCTCGACTTCTCGTGGGACATCAATCCTCGATCCCTGAGTCCATGCTCGCCTGCCAGTATAACATGGGACACTGCCTCTGTCAGTGGGTACGTCTTTTCTTGTACATCCCCGTCGTTGCGAATCTAACGAGGTCATATCGAACAGGACCCCCAGCTTTATCGGTATCATCCCGGGTGGCGCAAATCAGACATTCCAACTTCCACAACCTGGCACTGGCGCACCCTTTAGATGGACCCCGGCTGTACCATCACCACTCACGGTGTATGTGGTTGCGAGCGATGCGCGAGCGGTCGGAAATGGAGGTATGATTGCGGTACACATTGTGGACGGAGACACATCATGTCTGGACGGTTCTACGCCGGGCAACGTAGCTTCAAGCTCGTCAGCCGAAAGTTCCGCGACTACCAGTGCATCTCCAGCAGCAGGACCCACGACTTCGAGCGGAGTGGAAACTGGGTATGCGTTCTCCCCTACTAGAAGATGTTTGACTCACTGTCGATCTTAGATCGAGCCTCAATGTTTCTGCAATCGTTGGCGGAACAGTTGGTGGCGTTGTGGCAATAGCACTCGCCCTGATCGTCTACCTACTATGGAGGAAGCTCACGAGGTCTCAAGCAGGACACCTCGCAGGTTTAGTCATTGAGAGCGGTTCAGACTCTCCTCTCGACTACTTCCCTACCACACGCTTTCCCCCTCCAGCACCAGAGCCTTACATGGTGGAGGCCACTAATTCCGGCTCCAGCGCGCCGCTCTTGTCATCCCCAGCATATACCCCTCCACACTCGCCGCATTATCGCGATTCTCACTTCTCGTCGGATGGAAGATTGTCTACATCATCCCTTCCTACCACATCCGCGAGTGGTCTACGCTCCTCCAGGAAAGGAGTCGAATCACCCATGCTGCCAATGACGATAGTTGTCCACGAGGATGCAGGCGCAGAACCAGTAACGCGAGGTGGCGTCATTGACCTCCCACCGGCATATACCAACATCAAGAGCTATCAGACTGGTGTTATGGCACCTCCGGAGGAACATCGAGCCTCAGAAGAGCAAGCAGTACCCACTGCAGTTGAAGTGGAACGCACCACATCCCAAGAACCCTGATGCCTTGGCGCAATTTGCATCTTGCTATTTAACGTCAGCCTACACGGACGTTCACTGATGGACTCACAGAATTTCTACCACTTACGACTTGTATGATGATATATTATTATGCTTACGACACTCTGACCCACGACGAACACGAGATTGGTGCCGATGCACTGACGGTCTTTCTCTAGTGTTTCGGGATTCTGGTGCTCGAGGAAGACCATGTGCTTCGTTCCTTCTGATAGATTGCGTGATGATAGAAGCACAGCTCTTCTCAGTATTGAATTGTAGAAGTCACATCCTTTGGGGATCATGATTTCATTCCAAGCCTTATCTGCCAGGACAAGTTCAACAGAGAACCCAGAGTGAACACGCAGCGACGTCCAACAAACGCTCAAGTGAGATGTTTTAGCTCGTACAATCGCCACAGCGGTATGACCTCTGGAAACTTGCTCCTTGGGTCGTGCACTACGAACAGGAGCAGAAACGGCCTTGTCCGAGTGTGACAGACGACCAGGCCTTCAGGACACTTCTCTGCTGTGTCTACTCCCGCACATCATCAGGATCTATCTGTGTATTTATGTATAATATGCGCACCAACACATCGTGTTAGTTCTGATGCTGGGTCTCGAATTAATACTCATAATGCCTTACAGTCATGTCTGTATGATGAGCCTGTCACATGTCATATTTGCATGGCGGCCGTCTCTCCAGAAACAAAAGAGTCTCTACGGGTGTGAATTTATTAGGAGTATAGTGAAGGGGGAGAAAAACGAAGTGCAGACTGTGAAAAATCACGGAAACCCTTGCTATACGCTACGTCCTTCGCGACTCTCCGACAATGTATCGGGCGCTGTCGCATTCCTCTGCGCAGCCGCCACTACAACCGGTTTCAAGTTGGTATAAGCAGGTGGAAGTTCCACCACTTCCTCCAGATTCTCTCCGCCCTCGGGTCGAAAACCCGAGTCTTCATGCATCACAACCCGAACATTCTTCAGCAATGAAGCACCTTTGCGCGAACCAGTCGTCGTGGGAGGTAGCAGAGCCGCGGCGAAATCGGAAGCAGCGGATGTGCCAGAGGTCTCCGACTCGGATTGGCCGACATCCAATTGACGATCGGAAGCCGAGATCGCTGTTGTACTGTCTGTGGCAGCGGAAATGTCTGCGTTCCACACAAAGTATGGATCGGGGTTTGTATGCGTGTGTGGAAAAGATGGGCTGTGGGCTCCTACTTCAGAGTCGCCTTCATAAACGAGATCGACGGGGCGCGTGTGCTTGGATCTACGGAGGCGATGCCATAGGAAGAGGGAGAGGAGGATAAGGCCAAGGCCAACCACGCCTCCGACAATTCCACCTGCGATCACGCCAGCGTTGAGTGCAGATCTGTGACCGACTTAGCAACGTGTGTGTGTTCGGTCAACGTCGATGTCATACCTCTTATTGGAACTCTCGACTTGAGTACCATCCCCGGTGCTTGTCGGTTCGCTTGAGCTTGAGGAAGACGTTGTTGAAGCTTGTACCAGGCCGCTGGGATTCGGACATGGCGCGTTGGTGGGAGTGAGGGACAACGCGACGTCTACGCGTTGAACACCACCAGTGCCTGGACCTCGATCGTCGTTGCCTATAATATAGAATGTTGAACCAGGAGCGACACCAGAGATCCAATCAAATCCATTTGCCGTGGACGTCCTGTCTTGGGGAATGATGAAAGACTGGCCCCCAGGAATGATTCCATAGAACGATGGGATCCTAGTGTTATCATTAGTTGGGCTGATTACAGGCCATGGATCTCACTAAGACTCGACGTACCCATGAGCATTGTCCCATGAGACATGCGCGGGTGCGCATGAATTGACTGTGGTGATTGACCAATCAAACCTTGACGAGGACTTGTCGGCAAGGCAATCTGTCACGGTACCCGAGGCAACATTGGTCGCATTGGTCGTACCGCCGCTGCTAAAACTACTCCCGTCACTTCCCTTTTGAAAGATTGTTAATCGATTACAGGTGAAAACGTTCTACTCGACGCACCACGATAACGTACGGCGTATCGCTTGGAAACGTTTGAACGAACGAGACCTCCGTAGAATCCGTTGCGAAATCGAGTTGATATGCATTTGCATACGGAGAGCTAGTCAAAGGGACGAAGAGAAGATGGTATGGTGGTTGTCCAGGAGGCCCTGCGGGTAGGCTCGTGTCGATCTCCATGCTGGAGCTGTGGCACTGCACGTCGACATCGGTAGCGTCGAATCTCCACCCGGACGTCGGCCTCAGTAGTAGGAACAACGCTGTGGCGGCCATAACGAAAAACGAGAGACTAGTCATCCCGTCGCCAGCTAGGTTGGTAATGAAGTACGCAGCAGTATGCGCGGAAAGCGTAAGCCCTCAAGCGTCGCACTCGAAGATCCTGAGGAAAGTGGGAGATAGTGCGCCACATCTGGAGGTCGGAGTGGATGATACATATGTACTATGCATATGGCAGTGGAAGATCATCTACCAAAATACAAGGTCAGCTGTGATTTCGGATGAAATAACGTAAGGGTGGCAATACTACACCTCTTCCATCGTCTCCAGAAATCAGCCACCGCATGTTCATATCACAGGGGATCGCAGGGCAAAAGCGTCAGCCATCTTCGATTTTGCGTCACCAGCTTGCCATCCGCTTTCGCAGACTAAACAACAGAGAGTGCCGACGCTCGCCTGAGAGAAGTTCTAGTGAGGCGCTGATCTCCATCCTCGTATTTTGGCTGTTGATACCTGGAGCAAGTTGGATGCAAACCTGAAAGGCCAGGAGCTCTGAATCGGACGGACATAAGTGGGATATGATGGTGTACGCGGGTTCTGGTCTTGGCACCTCTGCAATCACTGTGACTGTCGAGTACAAAGTTGAGAGTGCTGCGAGGTGCCAGTGCGCCACCCCATGATGTCCAAGAGACGCCAGATACCCAGCGACTCGCGAGCGTTCCAGAGCGGTCCTTATCGATATCAGGGAGCTCGGGCATCAAACGCGTCATGTGTATGAGGCCTGGCCGCCTGAGGCAGCATCGAGATAAGGATTCTACGAGTCGTAATTCCGAATATGATTGGAAAGTGTGGAGAGCGACTGATGGAGGATGCTTCGAAATTCTCGATCACCGATCACTTCCGCAGAAGTAGGTCCCAGTTTGCGCCACTTCCAGTAAGTTCGCTGCTGTAGCATCTGTCCAAGCATTCGGACAATCTTACGGCTCGCTCCACATCAAGCAGGTCTGGTATATCGACTTCAAAAAGAAAAACTCCATTTCTGCCACACCGGATACTGGGATATTCGAACACGTATCATACAACAGATCGTCAACAAAAAAAAATGCGTAAGTTCATAAGCGTGAAAGGAAGGGGGAAGGAGATAGAAAAAATCAAAAACGACAGATATAACGGTAGACAGCGACCTTTCGAACCTTTCCTTTCCCTCATGAACCCTGACCAAGGAAAACAGCAGCAAAGATGAAGACCATGGGAGGAACCAGAGACCGACGATGAACAGTGGAGGGAAGGGGGGAATAAACCGTCCGCGTGATGCAAGTGTTCTGTTTCGTCTTCCAGCTCCTCAAGGATCGACAGCGGTACCTGCAGGCGGCTTGCGCGTCTCCGTGTTCATGGCGTGCAAGTGAGCGGCACGAGCAGAAGCGTTTCTGTAACGAACAATTGAGTCAGCTATGCCATGTATACGAGGAGAACGAAGGTTACGTACGGCCTATTGATGAGCGATTCGTTACCAGTGAACAGGAATGTGTCGTACAGGAAGATGCCAAACTGTCCCCCCACGATAGGACTCAAGATAGGGCACCAGATCCAGTATTGGCTACGCACGAACACCACGTCAGTCACATGCCACAACCACCTGTAACCTAGTAACTCACTGTCTGAAGGAGAACACCCTCCTAGAGTAGATCATCGCCGTGAACAGACGGGGTCCGAAGTCACGCGCGGGATTGATGGCCCAGCCGGTTTGCAAGCCCAAGGCGATACCGATCACCAAGATGAGCAGGAAGATCGAAAGAGGGACCAGACCGGGCGGTGGGGGACCGTTCCTGGTATCCGTCAAAGCACAGATACATATGAGGAGTACCATCGTGCCGAGGAACTCGTCAAAGATACAGGAGCCATTCGACATGAACCCAGCCTGCAAGGTCAATTAGATCAATATGCACGGACAGACCATCATGTTGAGACGTACCGCATAAGTCGAGAACCAACCAGCCGTTCCTGGTGTCTGAGGAGGCACCGTCCGAATGTGACGACTCCCTTCGACAGCGTCGATAGCGTGGATGTAGTTGGCGTAGACGAATCCCGCACCGACGAACGCACCCAAAACCTGCGACCCGATGTAGATCGGGACTTTACGCAACGGGAAGTCGCGCCAGACAGCGAAGGCAAGGGTGACCGCAGGGTTGATATGACCACCGGAAATACCACCGGATACCCAGACACCCATGGCCGTGGCTAAGAAGTGGAGAAATGGTCAGGACAAATGTTGCGCAGCCATCCGGATCTCGAAACTCACCAGCACCCCAACCGAAGCAAATGGAGAGATATGTCTGTGGGGCTGTCAACAACAGCGTCTTTACAATGAAGTTGCGGGAGGACGTACACCCTTCTCAGAGGAAGCGACCTGGGTAAAACTACCCGCATTGACTTGGACATTCGTGCCGAGACCCAGGATGATCAGAATCATGGTACCAAAGAATTCAGCGAGAGGCTCGCGAACGCGAGCACTGCAGAAGGAGAGTGAGCGAGAGAAGAACAATGTGAAGACTAAGTTGGCGTACCGCATCCTCGTCCATCTGTTCGGGAACCGGGTGTAGTGCTCGATAGGGTGTTCGAGCACGGTGGTAGAGTTGTCAGTCACCCTCGACTGCTTCTCCGGGTCCTCGATATGGACGGCATACTCCTTCGAGTTGCGCCGGAAGTGGCTGTCGTCGGAGGGAAGAACCTTGTCTGAGTTGTGCGGGGACGACATGGCCTCGATGCGTCTGGGAGGATGAAAGGAGGATGTTTCTTTGAGAGGTTCACCTTTTAAGTCCTGGCTCGCCTGACCCCTCCCCCATCTCAGGCGGCGGGTCAAGTTATATTTTGGGCGTGGGGTCCGGGGTTATGCTGAAGTGTGGGGCGTAAGTTTCTCGGCATCTCACTCCGCGCCGTCGAATCCAGATACACCTTATTTTACTTCCTTTTAATGGAGCGTGGCCCGCCTGACCATTGCCCCTGTACATTGCTGTCATAACAGAGCTGTCAATGCAGGCTTCAGCGGAACTGTATCTAGACCGTGGTAGGACAGCTTACCATGATTCTGTTCGGGATCCGATAAGTTGACCTCTATACAGTCGACTTTGACCTCGTCGAGTAGAGCAGATACGTTCTGGGTGACGTCGAAAGCCCAGCTTGCGTGTGTCGCTCACCAAGTGCCAATCCCGCGGTAGTATTCGTGCTGTCGATCACGACGGCGTGGACGCGCTGTCAGCAGGACAGTCGCGCGTCTCCGCTCAAAACGTTCTATTATTGTTGTCGTTTTTCCTGGTCCCAACGGAGTGAGCATCCTTTCATCTCTCATACACGATCCCAAGCGCAGCAAGCTCAGGTGCTTTAGTACATACCTTGGTTGACGTTTTATGTTGTGCGAAAGTGCTCATACGCCACACTGCCAGGACGCGGCTGCTTTGGCGCAGCTGCCCAGAGTGGTACACGGTACCCGCAAATGTGCCCCTAGGCCGGCGATCGACGCGGGGCACGGGGGAATCATTCTTCCACACAGCCAGCTGCATTTGCGTCGGTCACCGGTGCTTGCACTGCGAACAGCGGACATGCCGAAGTCGAAGAAGCAGGCAAATTGAAAGTCTTGGAGATGACAAACGTCTCGAACCAGGAGGTGTTAGGTCCAATGGTTGCTATAGACGAGTCTCGCCACAGAACTTCGTAACCTGAACGACCAGGAAAAATGAGACCGCAAAGCAGAAACTGTGAGCTAGTTAATGACATACCTACAACCCCACACTTCCAGAGCGATCGGTACGATCGACAGTGTTCTAATCTGGGTTGTGAAACCTCCCCGCGTTGGAACGCAAAGAGTCGCAAAGCTCACATGAGCAGCCGAGCCTCCGGCATCCACGCTGGGGAAGTTGGGGAAAATGCCAAGCTGCTGTCAGCTGGGTGAAGCTAGCGGGGCAGGTTTGAAGAGCGACTATACCTTGTTCTGGCCGTAATCGCCCACCCCTAACTCCCAGTGTGGCGTGCATAGCAGCCGTCTGTGCGTCCGCTTCGGGTTCGCATGTCCACAAGCCACCACCTCCCACGTAAATTGGGAATGTCGGGACTTGCGCTCGGGGGCGAGCTTGAGATGAGCCGCAGTCCTCTTGCCGTATTGGCGATGCACGTCGGGGGATGAATTGCAGAACGGCTTGCGGTTAGATTCATGAGAGACTTTGAAATATGGCACGGTACGTGTCTCAGATCGTAGGTCGCCACATTTTCCGTGCAGCAGGAATGGACGACAAGGCAGAGATCGAGTGGTTCGAGTTTGCGAGATGTTTGCCAGCAACTTGAAAACTTCAAGGCACCGAGCGGCTTTCCCACAAAGGCAAGAGGCCGACGGAAGTTATGTAATCTGCCGGATTCAGATTGAGGGCGTCTAGTCGACGTATGCGGGAACGGCAGTGGGCGCTGTTTTGGGAAGCAGTGACTCTCGACCAATTACTATCATCCATATACACCTCCTAGTCCGCCATGTCCATGCTCGACAAATTCCGCAAAGGCGCGTCGAAAGCGGGCATTCAGGCCTCTGCATTCCTACGAGATGGCTCCAGCAAGATCGCAAACGAGTCGCACAACTTTGCTCAGGGATTCAGTCTACCAGGGGAGGCAGAGAAGGCGGCTAGGATCTTGGCCAGTTTCCTAGGTGCGTATGCCACCCTCTCAGTAGATACAAGAATAGACGTGCTCATGCCTACTCCTTTCCATTACGCCTGCGTCGCGTTACCTTCAGCTGACCCAAGTCATCCTGAATCGGCACTCAACTCCATCCCCAAACCCGTTCTTCAGCGCGCAAGAGGTGAGCACCGTTTCTCGTCGCTGTAGCCAATCTCATCTCACCGCATCTCATGACACCCACCCTCAAACCCTTCTACAGGTCTTGCTGTCTTCTCCGTACTCAAGGCGGGTTTCGTCTTCTCTGGGAAAGCAGGATCAGGCCTTGTCATTGCCCGCTTACCAGATGGCTCGTGGTCCGCGCCATCGTGTATCGCGACCGGAGGAGTGGGGTGGGGACTGCAGATCGGCGCAGACATAACCGACTTCGTCATCGTGCTCAATAGCGAGGATGCTGTTCGTGCGTTCTCTATTGGCGGAAACGTCACCATCGGAGGCAACATCAGCGCTGCGGCGGGTCCCATCGGAACCGGAGGCAGCGTTCAGGCATCATTGGCCCACCCTGCGCCAATGTTTTCGTATTCTAAGTCGAAGGGTGCGTCGTCATGCTCTGTATCTTCACTGCTATCCCTGATAGCTTACGTGCTCACGGTGGATAGGTTTGTTCGCGGGTCTCTCTCTGGAAGGCACAGCTCTCATCGAGCGCAAAGACGCAAACCGCGACTTCTACGGCTCGCCGGTTCCTGCCCGAGAGATCCTCAGTGGGCGTGTCCCTCCTCCCGAAGTCGCTTCGCGTTTGTACGAGGTCATTGAGGCCGCGGAAGGAGTCGATGAGTCCGGACTGCCCGAGAGCGCATACGTGCCGACTGCGACTGGCGAGCACATGGAGGTCCGTCCGGGTGGAACGGTATTCGATGCCGATGGGCACCATTGAGCAGGGAGCTTTGGCTTACATGAGAGTGAAGAATGAAGTTAGAGTCTGCTTTGTGAGGTTATCCATGATCCGATAGTTACCCCCTCCTGGTTGCGTATGCATTCTGCGCTCGATCACAAGTTCCTGTCGCCCTCCCTACCCTGTTTTCTGCCTTCCGCACTAGCTGTTCATATATGCTTTTCTTTCTTTCGCTTCGACGTTTTCACCTTGTACAGTGTTTTATCTTAATTTGTGTAGCTACTCACATACAGACGACATATACCTCTACGATTTCAGAAGAACACGGACTCGAGATCCTAGTACGCAGGCGCCAATCCACTTATCGGCCCGATGATGTCATCATGTCTGTCCTCTTGTCACTTGTGAGTTTGCAAGTTGTCTTCGCCGTCGGGCTGTAACAAGTTGGAGACCATTCTCCTTGCGAGCTCCGAGGCCTCAAAAGTTCGCGTGATGCATTGGCGAAGGAAGCAAAAGATGTTCCAAGATTATTTCGGATCTCTACATAGCATGTACTGCGGAAAGTGAGTAGGTAGGAAGTGACGTAGGTACTGTAATGATGAACACGAAGGAAAGATCAGACCAAAATAGAGAAGCAAATCCCAAGGTCCGTAAATATGCTGAAGCCGGAAGATTCAATGCAGGTTCTAAAAGTATCATCGTACACTCTCCTCTCCTCTCTCTACGCTCACCCTCAACGCAACGCTCAGAAATACTTGTCCCAGAACCCTTCCGTCCCATTCGTCTTCGCCTTGTGCTTCTCAGTCCCCAGCAGCTTCATCATCAAGTTGTACACCTCCACGTTCTCGAACGTGTCCATCACATACGTGTCGTCTGCCGTGGAATGCCAGCCCTTGTTGGGCCGCGGAAGGAAGTGAGAGAGCAGGGAAGGCGTCTTGGAGGATGAACTGTTGTGGATCGTCTTGATGACGGACGCGAAGGGGCCGTGTGCAACGAATATGGCGTGCATGGAGGGGTCGGCGTTATCGAACCCGTGGTTCTACGAAGGGTAAGCGTAAGTGCCAAATGCCACTCATCACAAGAGAAGGAAACGGAACGTACGCCTTTACTCATCCCAGAGCCGTTCTCTACCCTGTTCGTCAACGCATACCCCACTTTCGGCACGACATAGATGGGTGCAATGCGGTCGTTGTGGGTGAAGTGCCAGCGTTCGGGCATGGTCTCATGAGTGTAGACGTCGAATTTGCCGTTGCTCTGCTGAGCAGCTTCTAGTAAGATGTTCAGGTAACGTGTCGTATTGGTGTCCTTGGAGAAACGGAGACCCATTGATGGCCAACCTATGCAACGGGATGCACGTGAGCCACACTGAGAACCATGACAGCGCTGGGAGGAGCGCACGTACCATCCTCATGCTCGATCTTCTCAAACCCGTCTCCCAGTATATCGTCTATGTAAATCCACTCCGGATGACTGGTATCCGTCATACCATGGTCGCTCACAAACACAATATCCACGATGTCGGTGAGGTTGCGCGCTTCTAGTGAATCATGGAGGTCTTTCGCGAATTGGTCTACTTGGCCGAGGACCTTGTTGACGAGATCGGAGGTAGGTCCCATAAGATGACCAGCTTGGTCGAGAGATGGCTCGTACGCTAATACATCAATCAGTCAAGAGTCGGGCGCGACAGTAGCTGTGTTCTCACCCATGATGAACTGCGGTCGCTCAGAGATCGGCATGTCAATCCACTGCATGATCTGGTCGTGCTTCGACTTGAGCGAGACCTTGTCCTGACGGCCTCATGGTAAATCTCGCGAAAACGGCACACAGAAAGTCGGAAGACGCACTTTCCAAGGGATGAAGTATGTCGAAGATGCTCCTGTGGATGTTACTGGCGGTCCAGGCCTAAACATGTCTGAGCTTGCTTCGCGCATCTCAGTATAGCCCTCACAACGCACCACATCAAGTTGGCAGTCACGATACCCGCCTTCTCAGCGGTTTCCCACATCTGCAAGACTTCGTGAGAACTGGCTCAGTCCTTGAAGCAGAATGCACATACGGGCTCTCCGGACCACCAAGACGAGTTCCAAGATGATTCAATCTTGTTATAGTGGAACTCTTGTCCGCTATGCGGGTCCCAGAAGTTCTGTGAACAGAGCGATCAGGACATATGATCACGGACAGTAAGAGATGAGCGTACGTTGGCCACAATTCCGTGGTACTCGGCATAGAGACCAGTCCTGCGAAGCACCTTCAGTGACAAAGCAGAGATTCGGCGGTCTTACTTACATGAGTGCCCAATGGTTTCTTCGTGAAGAAGGATGTCAATATAGCCATGCAGCAGGGGTCACGCGAGAGTACTTACGGGAAGGTCAGGGTCTACACCAACCGTTCAGCAAGAGCCAAGTAGGCACGAGCGAATTGGTTACTCACAGGAAAGACAGGCTGCATGGATTTGGCACGAAGGCCGTCCTTACTGATAGCAAGGAGGTGTGGAGTCAAACCTCGATCAAGGTAGTCCGCCCTTCAGTCATGGATTCAGTATCTGTCTGTGAAACATAACTATAGCCAGACACACCTCAGCCCATCAATAGACACAATAATCGCCGTCTTCTTGTACGAATGTGTCCCATTGGTCCTCAACTTCTTGTTATCGAAAGCGTCGCACACCATCTGAGAGCGGTGCACAGGAGCCACAAACAGCGTAGGTGCGAAGAGTGCGCCGAGTATAATGAAGATGATAAGCACTGCGATGCGCCCGAGCATGCGCTTGGATGAAATCGTGACTGGACCATGAGGTGAGGTGGGCTTCGCAGTAAACTCTTCGAGGTCGCGCTCGAGGTCCAGGTCTTCGGCTGTGAGGAGGCCCGCACGCTCTTCGTCCGGGGAGAAGACTTCATGAACGGAGTGGTGGCTCGTCGGGGTGAGCGGGTAGCTCGGAGGTGAGTCGGCGGGTTTCATGATGAATGACGAGCAGCTACTAAGTAAATAGCAGCAGCTGCGAGCTCGATGCGGAGGGAAAGGTTGTGAACGCTCTGAGAGAGTGTCCAGTCAGTGGCGGCGGCTGCATGAAGCGGATAGACCGGGCGCCTAGCGGATAGACATGTTTGCGATCCCCGACCCCTCCGCATCGGCGCATCGGCGGTCTCAAACAGCAGCTCACTCAACGCTTAAATCTAAATCACAGCCATCTACGCCAAATGTCATCAAGAATGGTATCATGGTATCTTATGATTCTGCAAATGAAGGCTACAATCTCGTGGTATACAGCGCTCAGTACTCAGTCTCGCTCATTTTATACATTACACAAACACTGGTGCGTCATCTTCACCTCCAGGAATCGTTCTCCGTGAAGGAACCGCTAGCAGGAACGCTGATTTGACGGTTCGGGTCCGACTCCCAAGTAACTTGGCCGTTGAACTTCCGAAGGAACTTGTATTGGACAGAAGTGCTGGCTGGCAGGTTGACGGTCACTGTCGTAAAGGGAAAGCAGACAGAAGCAGACCCAATCAGAGAAGGAAGGATGATGATGATTACAAAGAAAGCACGTACAGCTCCAGACAGGATATTTCGCAGAAGAGAGCAACAGAGCGTTATCCGGAGACCAGTTCTTGAGCGCATCAACGGAGCCAGTAACATAGATGTTCTCTAAAAGCGAAAGGTCAGCGCCGGTTGATCGAGACTCATCATGAACCATAACGCACCTCCCAACTGTGTCGTGGCGTTCACGTTGAACGTCACGGGAATACCACTACCAGCCGTGTTGCACGTCGATGGCACTTTCAAACCAGACGCCCCCCAACTTGGCGACGACGTTCCTTGCCTCGCTGCAAACACCGTCAACGCCGACGCGTAACTCCACGTCAAGTCCACTGCGCTGGTAGCAGCACCGCTGTTCCTGTCATACTGTTCGGCAAGTCCTCCACCAGAGGGAGTGTACTTTGCGTTCAGCGCGACGAAGCCATCAGCGAAGGACTTGATGTCGGAGATGAGAGTGGTAAAGGTTGAAGTGGACGAGCTGTATGTGCCAGCGGTGATGCTGGGGGAGAATTGCTGGAAGAAAGCAAGCGAGGTAGAGGTGACGGCGATGGACTTCTGCTTGTTCCAGACGATGAGAGCGTCGTACAGCTGCTCGGCGACGGCGAATGTAGACAGGTACCAGGGCTGTGAGTAATTTGTCAGCCACATTGGTCGGCTTCAAGAAACGAAACATACGCACGTTACCACCCATGTAAACGTCTTCCGGGTAACGTCCGACGGCGACAGCGCCATTGGAAGCAATGCCTTTGTTGATGGAGTAAATCGACCGGAAAGAGTCAACATAGACCTTCAAATTCGCGAGAGCTTTGTCAGAGCATGGCTGGAAAGTGGCTGCGTCGCATCCAGCAGCGGAGTCGAAAGTGTGAATAGAAGCCAAGATGGTGTTCGAATCCTTGCCGGACCGCCCGCCACCAGTGTTAGCAGTGATATAGCTGTTCGAGTTCCAGTACGACTGAGGGCAGATATAAGATGAACTGTCAGCTGCTGTCAACCGCTCCCATCTCAGCATACAAACTCACCTGAAGGAAGCACAGGACGCTGTCTGCTTGCGTGTTGTAGTTGGTAACACTAGCGGACTGACCAAGAGCGGAAGCGAGTGCGGAGCCCTCCCTTAGAGCGCGGTGTTGCACTGCCGTGGTGAAGAATGATGAAGATGACACCTCTTCCCAAAGATCGAAGCTGCATTTACCAATTGTCAGCATCAATTACATACGAACAATACGACGGAGGAAGTACGCACGTGGCCTGATTCCAGTTGGAAGCGACATAGTCCAAATCAAGCTTGATCATCTGCCATAGCGTGTTCGACACGAAGGTGGTGTTGCCGTTTGCCCGAAGCCAGTTGGCGTAGGAAATCAACGCAGTTGCACGCAATGCAGGTCCATCTGACCAGGCCGGCGTCTGAGTACAAGCAACACAGCGAGAACAAGGACACGAACTCACCTCGCTGAGGCCGTCCCCAATCACCCGTGAATGCTGTCTCATCAATGTTGAACTTCGGCTCCCCTAATCCTCCACTGCTTACAGACCCGCTCGGATTAGTTGTCTGCTGCAACTTCGCCTCCGCCGTGACGAAATCATCGATGAGCGGTCTCAGAGAGGTGTCAGCCCCCGAAGTGAACTGATCAATGATAGTCTTGAACACGAGCGACGAGTCGCGAACCCATGTGTACAAGTAGTTAGGGTTTGACGTGCTTGGGCTTGCTATCACGACGCCCGCCTAGAGATGCACTGCGTCAGCCTCATTCAACGGATGGATGGGAGGTGAACATACCTTGGCACCGCTCGCTTTGGAACCACTCGGTCCAATGTTCGCGAGCAAACCCGCTTTAGCGGCGGGTCCTTCTGAGCTGACATACGAGTCGACCGACTGTGAAACCGCAACGCCAATGAGCCCCAGCGCATATGCAACCGACAAACGCATGACTGTCGAGGCAAGTCGATGGAGGAGGGAAAAGACACGAGTGAAAGGAGGGAAGCTCGACAAAGACCAAAGCGAATAATCCTGCTCACCTTTATACCCGACCGTTCACCGGTTACATCCTCGACGCCTTGCTCGAAGAAGCTCGTGAATGGTACGAGCCATGTTCGGCGAAAATCCATCAACTGCAGATCCACTCCATCCTGCTGCCACACGAAGAGACTTGCAAACGCGAACGCGAGCGCGAAGGTCCATATGGCGGACATGCTTGCATCAGGTCCGAGATTATTGCCGGTGGGGCAAAGCGTATGGATCGCTGAGTCGTCTGGACAACTCGCCTCTAGAACCTCTTTCCCCGGGGTCAGGTGAACAGCTGTTGCATGCAACCCTCCGACGTGTATTTCTGTTTTCGGAGGAGATGAAAGGACGTCATGCGACGATGAAGGGTCGTTCGAGGTAGACTGCGATAGGCACCGCTATTTCCACATGGATGCTGACGTCGTGGCGAAGATGGAAGTTGACATGTAGAAGATGCGAGCCAGAATATGGCCAGAATGACGGAAGGAGCAAAACATATCCTTGTGATTGCGTATGCAAGAGAAACGTGGGGACATCGATGTGCGGGGAAAAGAAGAAAACTCAACCAAAAGTCAAATGAAATTTTGTCGGAACTCGGAAGTGTGGCGCGCCGGCGATACCAAACGTAAGAATTAGTAAATCATAGCATACTTTCTGACAACTAAGACCCTCGGGCCTCTATAGACTACGGCACTACAGATACAAAGGTTGAGCTTGCTACGTGCGAGATGTGTTGGGTGTAAAAGTACAAATGTTGAAATGCGTGCAACTCCATGTGAGTCCAAACTGTTTCTGAAACTTCTGAAACCCACACCCCTAAATCCAAGATTATGCGAACCATACAGCGTACGAAATGATGATAGAAGACGAGGCTTCCTACTATGATTCTGCATACGAATCGGTCACCAACCGAATCGGATGTGCATGTTGATGGTGCTTGAGGGCAGTTTGCGTGGAAGGTGGCTGAAGATCGAGTACGATGAAGTCCTGAGAATCGGAGTGCAGCGTCAGACAAGATTGCGCTAAAAATCATACGCAAATACGAAACATACCTTAACCACCAGATCGCCCGAGCTGAAGCTCCCGACAGCTACGTCACTCCCGCAGCGTACTTCGCCTTCCCAATCAACTGAATGCTCCCCATCAGCGCCGTTGGGCCGCAAACTCGGCGTTTGTGAGTGTAGCGGCCAGAGCTTCCCTTCACCAAGGAGGATGTCACGCCACGTTTTCTGCCCGTTCACGCGTACGCAAACTTGACGAAGAATGTACACCCGGACACTAGAAGCGTTGTAGTTGAACGGCATGGTTTGAGGGGTCGCGGTGTCGAAGAGGGGTTGGCGGGTGCCCTCAGAAGAGGTTCGAGGGGAGCGGTTCTTCAGTGAGGAGCCGAGGGCTTTGAGACCCTTCGGGAGTTTGGGGGATGACGGCGTTGGTCCAGATAGGAAAGCAAGTAGGGAGGCGGGTGACCCGCGGAGTTGAAGGTGGAAAGGGACAGTATCTGAGATAGCGTAAATTTGAACCGAAGGGATAAAGAGCTACAGATGCCAATGTCAGTCGCATTTCGTGAAAGAAAAGTAAGAGATCACGTACATGACATTCTAATGGCTCAAGAGGTGACGCTTCTGAAGTTTTCATTGTCGAGATCACTTGGTGCCAATCACCAGGAGCCGACTTCACAGTTGATAAGAAGGGCTGCAAATCGCATCCTATGGGCAAGAAAGGCCGTGAACGAGGATGGAAGCGAACCGGGGTGGAGACACTGAACCGTGTCAAAAAAGCCAGGCGTCAGTTTCAACGAAACGAGTCAGAAGTTAGAGCCAGAATGTACTCACATTTTCTGGCGTTTCCAGCCACCAAGTCCAGATTTAGAAACGGTGACCGTGAAGCTGTACTTGCATTCTACATAGATACCTGGCGCGCCTGGAAACTGTGCGTCAAACGTTGGCGGCAGTGGTTTGAGGCCTCGTCCATCGTTGTAACCTCGCGGAAAAGGGATGGAGAAGGGCAAAACTGCGGCGCAGGGCGACGACGAGGCGTTTTCGCCGCGCTTTGACCAGACGGTCTGCGAGAGATCGAATAGCTGCACGAGCTCCAGACCTCCGTCTACGACGGTAACAGTTTGGCGGCCTTCCAGCTAAATCGAACGATTAGACTCGAGATTATCTCCTGGATCAAATGACGAGGACGTACCTTTATTTCAACTGAAAGAACAGTAGCTTCCTCCTCGAGAAGTATCTCCCCTTGTACGATACCGTGTCGAGTATAGCACGGCAGAGCCGCGCCACTCTCTTGCCCAGAGAGCAGAACCGTCACATTGCCAGACTTCTTGACAAAGGAGCTTGTAGGGTTGCTATCAGGTTGCTTGCGAGCAACGAAAACAAGTCGGTGTTCGTCGTCGTGAGGCTCGGGAGAATAGCGTGGCGCGTCGGTAGAAGGTGAGTAGGAAGGTAAAGTCAACAAAGACGATGACGCTTCAGAAGAGTATGATGGGACGTCAATCGCCATTTTGTAGAGATGGAGGGTATGGGGGGTAAAAGTTAACGTCAGCATAGCGAACTGGGTTCATTTTATAAACGTACTAGGGGTGCGGATGTTGGATGTCGGGAGGTGATCGGAGAAGCAGCAGCCAAAAGGGGTCGGTCCGTAACATGTCCACTAGATGAGACGCGTAACCAACTGTGTCTCGGACCCGCTGTCGGTAAGAAAGGCTAGAAACCGATGTAGACCGCGGCGCAGCCTCGTTTACGAACACATAAAGGAGCCATAGCGGTGGCTTGAAAGAGTTTGAAACGTTGTTCGGCGCTGTTCGGTGTCCTGCGGTTGGTTAGCTGCGGGTCCGCGTGCTCTGGCGCCGCAGTTTGAGACCGTCGTCAATCGTAGTCAGAGGAGGAGTCACGGTTGTAATTACGTATCTCCCCATCGAAAGATGCAGTTCGGAATTGCAGAATGCGACGACCTGGATTATCGGACCAACCAGCCACATGAGCGTCGAGTTGAGCGAGAGCAAATCATGGATGCATGACGGCCGAAAGGTCAACCAAAGATCCTCGCGCAATGTTGTACCGAAATCACCGAATTTTTGGCCTTTCGGTTCTCTGATCTTTCGGGCGGTCAGGGGCGGTCCCGTCCATCAAACTGCCAGCTTCAAAGACGTCCATAGCAGCCCCGCCGGCTAGTGTCAGTACTGGGCGAGCTCTGCGATGAGTCGGGATATAGGCCCAAGCGTCCTCCGAAAATCTCGAATGTGCACCGAATATACAGCTCTTCCGTTCTCTCTAAGATCGGTCGTGAGGCCGAATTTCGGACCTTTTCCGTCCTCTCGAGGATCAGACATTTAGGCGCATATGCGATCTTTTCAGCTACTGAGTCCTAGTCATCCCTCGAGTCACCAGACAGAACGCGTCTTTACAGACGCGAAAGTCAACCCCAGGTAGTAGATCCCAATGTCAGATGCATAAGCTTTCCGCAGTGCCACTTGCACATTGTTCTTTACGCCAGATCCTGCTTCACAGCCGATCGGAGGCTGATCGCAGCGAATTCGAACGCTGACGTACCTGACACTTCCAGTGCAAGCTGTGAAGAATGCGTTGGATCTACAAAGTCTGTCGCAATCACATCATCGGAACGCGTACAAAACTACTGGAAAAGATCATCACAACACCGAAGATTGCGAGAGTACCTGTACAGAGGTGGTTCGACTTTGAGAGTCGTTTGGAAGAGATCACCAGCATTACCGAGGGTTGAGAGTACCTGCACAGTGGTATTTCAGGAGGAGACTTGAATAACAGCTAAAGCCGGGAGTACCAGCACAGTGATGGTTGTGCAATTGGTCACAAGGTCGTATGGTAGCCAAGGCATGCATGGTGTCTTGTGTCTAGAGTCGACGTCAGTGACTAGTGCACACCGCTTAATTTCCAGCTGGTGTTGACTCTGGTGCCAAGAACGAGCACATTCGAGTCAGGTAGCCGGTACCGCATAGTACTCACTGTAAAAGCAAATGTTACTAACGGATGAGCGTTCCGAGAGTCAAGAGTCAAGACAGCGTCCGATCGGCGAGATCTCAAGACGATGCCTGGACGTTCACAGGAGGCCAGTGTACAATAGATCGAAGACATGGGTAAGCAGGAGTCACCATTTCAGTGAAGAACTGCCTTCAAAAAAGGTTGTCTTTTGCAGGCTTTCGAAAATCCAAGCTTGAAGGGTCAGACTTAGTTCAGACCACCTCGTCACTGCAACCCCAAGACAAGCTTGAGGATCAGCGGCCACCAATCTGGAAGTCAATCTAGCCATCATGCACAGCTCGCAGCAACGATACAAGGTGCCAAGATTACAGAATGTACATTGAATAACTGAGGAATAGAAATTTCAACAGCAGAGCGCGCGAAAGCAACAAAACCCTTCGACATGTCCACGCATGTGAGCAAGAACTCGACACGAAAGCTCACGGCAAAGCGACAACATCCATGGTCCCCTGAATCCAATGCTGCAGGTGCATCCTGGCTCACCGAAAACTCTTCCCTCTGTGCGGAGTTCTCTCCTAATGCAGAGCTTTCCCCTCTTCCAGCTTCGCCAATGTCTCCTCAAGGACCATGGCACGATTGGCGTCCATACGCTCCTCCCAATCCGAGTCTTGGCTTCGATAACTCACAGGACGACTCGGACGACTGCTCCGCATAGTCCTCGTCGTGAACCTGCTTATCCTGCTTGCAAAACTTCCGCGGACTGTCTCGCTGGTGCTGCTCCTCACTCGCTCTCGCGTCCTCTGCGCTCTCAGGTTCTCAGGCATGAGACCCGCTAAGAGAAGAGTGCTGCCGCGCGTGTTGCCATACGCAGGCGGAGGGGGGATCGCGATGATGTTGTCTTCCACGTCCCCGGTACCATGGCCGTTCGCCGCAAGAGCAGCAGCGTACGTCGGTAGAGGTGGTCTGTTCCAAGGCGCCAAACCCATAGACGGGTTTGCGCTGTGGGTTGTTACGATTCCGTGTCGGTTTCGGGAAGTTGGCAGGGTCTGCCCGGGGTGCTTGTGAGCGTACCGCTCAGCGCGTAGACGGAAGACGATCCGCTCGAGGAAGATGAGCTGCATGAGCGTCACGATCACAAAGACCACATGCACGAAGACTTCCGTCGTGCTAAGACCAAGCTGGTCGTCTGACGGCTTCGGGATGTGACCTGTGGCTACGACCCACGCGACGACTGTCCCGGCGATACAGATAATGTGGACGGCGAATCGGAGGAGGGTGCTGAGGCTGATGCCCCATATGTGCTTGGGTTTCAAGAAAGAGATGAGACTATGTTTGCCCGAGGAGTGGACGGAAGAAGCGTCAGATGCGTTCGCATTTGGAGATGAAGTAGTTTCGTTGGTAAGAGGTGTTGCGCTGTGGGGCACGGCAGACGGCAGAGGGGGTCCAGTGGGGGAAGCAGGTGAACTTCGCTCTTCAGGGTGTCTCTCGGGAAGCCTAGCAACCTCTGTCGAGCTGGCAGATGCAGTGTCATCATCCTGCTGGACTCGAACTTCCTCGGCGTATCCTATCTCTCCCCGCTTCCTCGGTAGTGGTCCGGCCTCAGGACGCCTACTCGGATCCTCCTCTACGCTCCCATTCTCCAAGTCCAAATCCAGACTCCCACTTCCCAATCCCTCGCTCCTCCATGAGCTCCCCAGGCTCGACGACAGTAATCCAGCTGTAGAGGCGTTCGACGCCATTCCAATCCGACCGACGACTGTTGCTGCCTTTTGTCTTCGTTTTCGTAAAGAGCGTTCGTCGAGACTTCAAGCTTGCACCTGGCACAGCGGCATGCAACAGCGTGGTTGGTTCGGAATAAAGAGAGGAAATGAGAGAAGGAAAGGAAAAGAAGGGAGGTACTGTACAACAGCAGGTGTGGAATGAGATAAAGAGAGGGTGAGTTGAGGCCTCCCATCTGTCACCGAGTCGTCTCCCAGCACCGGCGCCTGTTACAGGCAGGTACATCAATCGTTGTTCCTCGTTCTGATTGGCTCGTCGGCGGCGTCCAATGAATTTGCATGTGGAATATAATTATGGCGCACATCAACCAGGTTGCCTTAGCAGCATTGTCAGGGCAGTAGCATCTGAAGGGCATACGGGCACAGGAAACGTAGACAATGAGCGGTGTGTCGTGCAGAGAAGGCGAGCGAGAGTGGTAAGGTGCAGTTCGATGGCATAGGCAATGAGGCTCGTCGGCCGATCATAAATGAAGCTGGCAACGTGGAAAACAAGTCCAAGGGTTCGACATAATTGCGATGACCGTTACGCGTCGGTATCCATTTTGTTCTCGTCCTTGCGAATGATCTGACCAAGTTCCACGACGGTATAGAAGGAGAATGTCTTGAGCTCGGGTGCCTTCGTATGCCCATGAGCTTTGGAAGGAGTAAGTCCTTCAGTCTCGCCGTCGGGTTCTGGATCGTCTGAACGGTACGTGTAGGTGACTAGCATGTTGAACTAAAAAGAACAGATGAGCTTGGTCACGAGGAAAAGGGCACGGTTCGCATCTCACCTTGACTTCGCCTCGGACTTCCTTGCCCAGCACAACTTCGCCGCCGATCACTGTCACATTTGCTCGTCTCTCAATGACCCCCACAGATCTTGTCTTTCCCCTTCCCTCTCGATCTTTCACGCCCCTTGCGCCCTCAAAATCATCCTCATCGCCAAACATGTCCTCATCATCTTCATATTCCCAAGCTTCTGCGTACGCAGCAATCGGGAATGCGGATGACGGGAGGGTCACTGCGAACGGCGCTCGGGGCGCCTTTCCACCATCAGGCGGAGCAGCAGCTTGTGAGGGGGCCCTTTGCACGTGTAATCGAACTTGAATAGGATCATAGAGAGGATTGGTGAACGCGAGGTGAAATGGGTATGTCTTGCCTGCAATCATGCCACCAGCAGCAATTTGAGAGTGCTCTTCGGCCGCTGCTGCGGCTCCTGATCGACCGGCCATCCGCTTCATCATTTCTGCAGCTGCTTGGGCGTGCGGAAGGGTGACCGAGATGGCGGGTAGGTAGTTCGCTGCGACTAGCTTGATCTTGTATCGGACCGATTGCGCCTTCTGCTCAGGTTTGATGAGAATATGGCGGCAACTTGGACATCGCTTGGACTTCTTCGAATGAAGGGGTATCCGGAGCGGTTTGAGTTCACTGGAATCAAACTATAGTTGGCTTCACGACCTTTGGTTCCAGATGGCGTGCTCACCTGGTATGCAATGACGGAGCCCAGCTGTTCACCCATCGCTGGTCCAACGAAGCCACCTCTTCCACTGTCTCCAGATGCTTCACGAAGTCCACGT
This sequence comes from Steccherinum ochraceum, assembly GCA_004332605.1. NCBI lineage: Eukaryota > Fungi > Basidiomycota > Agaricomycetes > Polyporales > Steccherinaceae > Steccherinum > Steccherinum ochraceum. Next base: position 145,621 of record RWJN01000015.1, on the reverse strand, counting down.
CCCCCTCCGCGCCACTTCCTGACCCTGACACACCCGTCGACCCCGCATCCACCCTCGCCTTATATTCCGCAATCTCATTCTTGTTCCCTGCTTTCTCTCGACCCGAGCGTGAACGTGCGAGGGGGTTGTACTTTGAAACCCCCGGGATATCGCGTGCGAGTGCGGAAGATGCTGCGGCTGTGATAGGATTGAGGTGGGCATGATGTGAGGAACTACTGGGCTGTGCAGAGGAAGACGTGGATGCACGTAGGAATGGTTCAAAGTGCTCTTTCAATCGTTCAAACTCCAATGATTCCGGCGCTGAATCCTCGAACTTCTGTAACTGTGCTATTCCGCGCGTGTCAGTGAGCACCCTCAAAGTCATTGCGAGAAATGTGAGGCGTACCCGCAAGACCTGTAGGCTTCTCAAATGTTATATCCACTTCTGCAGAGTCCCATCGACAATGGTTGCAATACAAAAAGAACGGAGGTTCCCCAACTGTGTTGATCACTATGGATGAAGTGCGCGTATCACCGACGTCAGGGGGGTCCGACGGTACGACTGTGAGCGTATTTGAGCAATTGGGGCACATAAAGCAGTTGCGAGCACATCTAGGAGGTAAACAACGCGTTGAGATGGATGCAATGGTTGGATAAGATGATTTACGCACCTATTCTTTTCCGCCCGCACACTCGCACTTGGGACCTCGAACAGGCAGTTTGGGCAGTAGTAACCGCTCACTTCAACAAGCACACACCGATTGCATCTCACGGCATCGCATTCTTCGCAGAAGAAGAGGTTGTGTAAAGGATGGAAACTGTGCGATGAGGAAGGAAAGTGGGGCGGCGGTGGATGTGGTGTTGCGGAAAGGCATGGACAGTAGTAATCAACGCCGAGACCCATTACCGCTTAACTTGTTCGACTGGCTGCAAATATATCCGTATCAGCGAGACAGCATGGAATTGGAATCAAGCGTACAAATACTGACGATAGATTGCTGGGTATCAAGAGCGTCGAAAGTAAAACAGTGAGAGTAGGTGGGAGTGACGACCGAATAGTCAAAGGACAAGCGGTGGTACGAGCGCCAACGTCTTTGAATCTTTGTCCACGTTCACGTCGCCAAACCGAGTCTCAAGGATCTCGACTTTCTCAAGGCCCTGGGCTCGAAGTAAAATGGCAGCATCATTTTTAGCTGGACAATGCGATGAACTTATCAGACAGACATGTCAGTATCGGAACTCTTCAGTCCTGTATAGTTACTCAGTCTTTCTTAGATTCGCGCTACGATACAACGTATGATGTGTCATAGATGACCTTCTCTACTGGGTCTCTCGTTGGCTCACTGTGGTTCTTCCGTTAAATTCGAACCTCGTGCTTTTTGGACACCGAAAGCGAGAGAAGGCGAAGAGACCTCGTGTTTTCGAGAGGGCAGACTCGGGCTGTTTACAGTATGGCAGCAGTACCCACAAGTCGCGTCTCACCGACGCGAAGTCTTCAGCGTGCAATCAAATTCGGAAAACTCGAAGCTTTTGTCAAGTTGCCGCATCAGCTTGTCGTATGTACTCAACTTCACTACAACGATGCCCGAGGATCTGACTGCAGTCGACAGTGTGCACTGACAGATCTTTCCCCGATCCGATCGATGCTTGATCTTGCTACCAAACCTCGGACCCAAGATAGCGCGGGGCCGAGACTCAGTGGATGACCAAGGCCGATCTACAGCTCTGCTTTGGCTCTGCCAATCCATCAATCCTCTTGGTTGAATATGACGAGCATTCTCATGTTGTGGATATGTTGTGCACATCGCCCAATGCAACATCGACTGGCTGTCTGACCAATCCTCGGTCCCAGACTTCCAGTCTTAGTCTGGTTCGGCGACATGTTCGACGTTGCTCGTCTATACGCTATTCAGTATACACAAAGCAAGACCCAGCGATGCAAGAAGTTCATATCGTCCTATAAAGAGTCTTCAGTCGACCATCATGGAGAGTACCTTCACAGCACAACGACTTGTCTAACAATGTCTCAATCCACACACGCCCCCGTCCTTCCCAAACCGCCTCCGCCGAGCATCTCCATCCTCAAAGGCTGGCACCCAGGCGAACACGTCATCCAAGAAAAACTCGGTGTACACGACGCCGTCGCAGAGAACTGGCGCTGGATTGACGGCAAGCTTGCAGAAGACGTGCGCGAGTTCTATACAACGCGTCTTCCGTGGATCCCAATCACCACTCTCGATGCCGAGGGGAGGCCTTGGGCGTCGTACGCCGCGGGTGTGGACGGCGAGCAAGGGTTTGCGAGAGATCTGGGCCAGTCGAGGTTGCGGATGGACGTGAAGGCGATACCAGGCGATCCTTTGGTGGAGAACGTAAAGCTGTTTGGCCATGGTGGGAGCGAGGGCGTGACGTTGGTCGCGGGTCTTGGGATAGATTTTGGAACGCGAAGGAGAAATAAGTTCGCAGGTCATATCACTTCTGTCTCGAGGAAAGACGATGAACTAGAGCTGGTGTTTGAGGCGAACCAATCTCTCGCGTGAGTTATTCTTTGAGCTATTCTTTGGTATCTGCATTGTTCTGACTTTCACTTCTGCTACAGTGCTTGCCCAAAATACATCAACCACAGGGATCTTGTTCCACATCCCGAGATTCATCCCAAGGTTGTCTACAAGAACTTGATCCTGTCTGACAGTGACCGGCTCCCCGACGACCTCATCGACCTCATCCACACTTCCGACACAGTGGCACTCGCGACATCTTACCGCGCCAAGAGTGAGGACACACGCAAGTACCCCTCTCATGTCGGCCACAACCTCCGTGGTGGCAGACAAGGGTTCGTCCGTGTCTTACGCTCGGATGGACGTACAGTGGTTATGCCCGATTATTCAGGTGAGTGCTCATAGGGAACCAAAAATCCACGTCCAACTGGAGACTGATATACTTGTTAGGGAATAGGCTCATGCAATCCCTCGGGAACATCGAATACACACCTCTGGCAGGCCTGACTTTCGTCTCCTTCACGGATGGCAACATCCTCTACCTCACCGGGAAAGCGCGTACGCTGGTCGGAAAAGAGGCTCAGGCAATCATGCCCCGCCAGAACGTCGTCACCACAGTCTACATCACCGGCTTCGTCTTCATTCGCGACGCCCTCACCGTCCGGCAGCGCCCAGGCACGAAAATCGAGCGTAGTCCCTACAGCCCGCCGATCAAGCTGCTCGCAGAAGAGCTCGAGGGGACCACTTCAGCCTTGTTTGACGACGAGATGACCGCGACGCTCGCCAGTGTGGACATCCACAGCAAAGATCTGGCCACCTTCACCTGGACCACTTCCGAGCCGCTGCTCATCCAAGCCGGCCAAACCGCCGTCCTTGACTTTAAAAACCTCCTGGGCTCGACACAGTACTCCCACATGGCGCCGTGGAACCCCGCGTCGATCAATGACGACCGAATCAGGACGTGGACAGTGTCCAGCGCGGCGATCCCTCCGGAGAAGTCATCCCAGTTCAAGTTAACGATGCAGGAGAAGGAGGAAGGCGCGGTGACGGGGTTTCTGTTCAATATTGCGCGGAAATTGGCTGAGCAAGGTCCGGAGAGCTTGAAGGATGCGACCGAGTTGGAGATCAAGGTGCCTTTGGTGGGGATTGTGGGGGAGTTTACCCTGGAGGACGTGTCGGACAAGACAACGGCCCGCAAGCCGATGCTCTGGTTTGCTGGCGGGATTGGGATCACACCGTACCTTGCTATGCTCAACGCCCTCACGTCTCCGATGTTGCAAGCTTCCTCCGCACCATCATCGATCAACCTCGTCGCCACTCGCGAACCAGACGTCCTTATCCCACTCGTCCTTCCCTCCATCCACTCTACTGACAACAACCACGCCAACATCCACCTCACCATCGACATCTTCACCGCCACTGCCTTCACACCTCCATCCATGCCTTCTACCTCATCCGCCATAGCAGTGGACTTTCGAATCCACTCTGGTCGGGTCGACGAAGCGTACGTCAACACTATCCCGGACGTCGCGGACAAGAAAGTCTACCTGTGTGGTCCGCCTGCATTCGAGCGGGCCGTTCTCAGTGGATTGTCTGCTCGGGGCCTCGATGCGAGCAAGGTGATACGCGAAGGGTTTGGGTACTGAGATTGTGTCGAGTAGTACTGCTTTCTCTCGCCCCTCAAAACGTAGCTCTGCCTTGTGGTACGAGTGGATGTGTACACCTGCACTGTGTCATAGTAGACCAAACTTCTATGTTATGCGGGAAAGACTAGACGTGAATCGAGATACACATGATACAAATATAGATACATTGTTTATAGATGATTGGGATGAGAAGACAATTGAGAAGAACTGGCAGAGAAATCCGAACGAGAATCCACAACATAAGTCCAACGATGGCAACTAACGAAAAGTGCTCGTCTAAAGTCCCTCCGCGATACGCGAAATGATTGTTCTCCTCAATAGAAAGGTTGGAACCCAATGAGCTCCCACAGACGGCCTCCACCAACAGCGTTAACATATTCCTGCACGAGGTCGTCCCCATGGTTCAAGAACCACCTCGGAATCCAAGTTTCCCGCGCGACATCCTCCCCTCTCCTCCTCGCAATCCTCAGCATTTCGTTGATATCCCGTTCGTCCACCTCCACCTTCGCGCGAAAATCTTCCCTCGACGAGTTGCCATGATCCCGCCAGCCTTGCACTTTCAAGATCAACGTGACCAGGAACGGCAGCACAGGCAGGCCGTTGACCCACTCTAGACGGAGATTTCCGACGAAAGGGATGTTGAGGCCGTTCGAAGAGTCGGGGATGAGGATGTCGACTTTGCAGGAACGTCGCTGCCCTGGGAGCCGGTACCACAGGACGCGGTAGGTCGCGTTGGGCATGCGGGACGCGCGGGTGTAGAACCTGCCGTCTTCGGAGTTTCGACAGAGAAGCCCCTTGAGAGACTCAACGTCTCTGGTCCGGGTCATGACGACGATGTCGACGTCCTGCGTTCGGAAAGGGGTCAATAATTGGTGTTTCGTGAGCAGGTCGAGATTGGGTGGGACGTACGTTAGGTGCCCTGCGCCTCCCATATAACTCGCAAGCTGCGCTTCCAAATAGGCAGCAGGAGAGACCGTCTTGCATAAATATCTCTACAGCCTCTCTAGAGATCTCCCGGATTTCGTCCCTTGTCGGTGGCCGGGACGTCATGTCGATACAAAGAAGAAGTTGAGTGTGATGGCGAGAGCTAAAGCTCAGGAGGCGTATGACACGTTTGATAGTTGTGAGTCGATAAGACCTTGCCAGCAAAGAACAAGGCAGCTAGTCCACCATTGAAGGGACGTTATGGGTACGTCTCATGGAATGTGGTGGTAAGTACCAAAGCACCGACAGCACTCTTTGTCTGCAAGCTCGACCGCATCTTATCGCTCTCTTTCCGCGATCTTATCTCGCTGAAATGATCACGTGGATTGTTAACGCCCGTCGGCATTTCGGGACAGCACAAAGGAGTCGATTCGGATTCTTCGGACTCTGTCCTCCTCTAAGTCGTCGACGTCGTGGCGTGCACCGACGACGACGACGACGTTAATCAATCTGAACATTGGTCACGGTGAGTGTCGCTATTGTTCATCGGTTGGCAGTGACAGGACTCGCATCTTACTGAAATGTACTCAACTCGAAAGGTCGCGTACCGCGACGGTCTTTGCTCGTGAGAGGACCTCAAGCAAATCGACACGTACGGATCTGTAATAAATTCAAGACAAAGAAGGATTTACTGCCACTATCGCGAGCACTATTGCGAGCAGTAAGATGCATGAAAATCGGTAAGAGGCTACTACATAGCTGAATCACGACGTCAAGGGGAAGAAGGAAATTCCGCTGTCGAAACAAACGGCTATGGCGGACTCTCCTGGCCCAGGGTTGCACAAGGCGGCGGGCCACCGTCTGGCATCAACGCTGACAGGTCGTCGAACATGCAGCCCGACGGGATTAGCGCGGCGGTGCAGGACACCTCGAAGGAGAGCCTCGAAAGGCCACAGCTCGCTTCCTTCTGCTTCCTTGCGTCGCCGTTTGGGCGCCAAAAACACTTTTGCACTGCAAAAGTGTTTTCTGGATGGCAAGCTTCGATCACCGCTCCTGAGACTTCAACGTGGCAGCCCAAGGATGGCGGTCCCGCCGTCCCGGTGGTCGTTCTCAATGGAATAAGTGAAGGAGAAGCACGAGCTGATGGCGAAGACTCGTCATGGGCCACCGCGAGTAGCAAAGCGGCGGGTCGGCGACGACGCCACACACCGGCCATGTTTCTGGCTCTCGAGAAGCAACTTGAACGGGTCCTGATCGCTCGAGCGCGGAAAACGTCGATAGCTCAAGCCATTATCCCAGTGTCCCTCCCTCGAGAAGCATCAGCCAGTGCGCAAGTAGGCAAACTCGACTGAATTTCCCTTCCCTTCCAGAAGAGGCCGATTCACCCACCTTCCCTCGAGATCACTCGGCCAATTTCGCTTCGGACAAGGCACGAACACTGGTAAACCTCCTCTCTATCCTGTTCCAAGACTACTGGAACACGTCTGTGCACACGATTTCCCTACTGGCAGCCCCAAAACTCTTGTCACAGTTGGCACAAGGGGTGCGTCATTCGATATACCAACTCCAGCAAAGTTTCCCTTCAGCCGTTGCGCCAATCGACGTGTTCCAAGACTCTTGGAACAGGCCAGCGCCTCTCTCGCCCGACGATTGGGATGAGCCGGCACGACCACCGGCAAAATGATTCTCTTTGTCCTCTCCCTACCTCTTCCAGGACTCTTTGAACACGTCTATGCTCGCCAGATGTCAGTGCTAACCAAAGGACTTCCGGTGTATCTCGTGTTCCAAGATTCTTGGAACAGCTACACAGAAGACCGCATTCATCTCTGTAAATTCGTCGCCAGATGTTGAGGCAGAACCTCGCCTCTGCCCTCAGCTTATCCTGTCTCTCTGCGATCATCTCATGTTCCTCACCATCGATGCCTCTGCCAATCTGGACTTGGACCCCGACTCGTGGCTCTCCTGTGCGCTCGTATGGTTGGCCCCTTACTAGCTAGCAGAGGACCGAGTTGAAATGGATCCAGCTTTGAAGCGTCTCCAAAGACCTCCATCTGCCTGCGCTGAGAGCGCGTACGCTTCTAACACCTGGCACGTGGAGGCTCTTAGCCGTCCGGCACTTGTCACCCGAAGCCTACTCTCGCCTTTCGAGTCGGGCGACAGCTCTCTAGATCTGACGGAGCTATCCTCTACCAGCCGTGCTTTGGACCTCTGTATCCATTTCCAGCTGATCAGTTGGATCTGGACGCCTTCGTGGCCGATGTTGGCCAAGATCGTAGGGTCGGTCAAGCTCGGTGCTCGAGCGACGCTCCGGGAGATATCTATGCAGATCACGGTTTGAGACGACCCCTAGTACGGCGCTCCCATACGCACAAACGGCTCTAGCAAATCTCGCCGAAACCTTCGCTCACTCTGATATAGACCTAGTAACTTCAGGTGCAGGACCCTCCTTCCGCAGCTCACGTCCAATCCTCTGACGGCGCCGGCCAAGCAGCCGCGTACGGACTGGCGACTTCGCATATACACATACGTGAGTTGGGATTCCGCCTCGCGTACACTGTTTCTACTGCTCACATTCGGTTGAATAGCGCGAAGGTCTGAATCAGAGACGTCGCACATTGACGTGGCGCAAAGCCAGAAGATCTGTCGATGGATCGCATCTGAACAGACGTTTCGCTGCGGTCCAACGCAATTTAGCTCGAGATGTGGATGCCAAAAACTCAAAGAGGGTGGATCGTCGGTCACAGAGGAGCAACTCAGCAAGAGGACACGGCGGAGCAGGAGCAAGAGGACGCGGAGAAAGAGATAAAAGAGATCTTATCAGCCCGCTGATCCGGCGCTTGAACCACCGAGGCATGCCCGAGGCCCCGAGCTGGTCGCCCGCCGCCGCCCGCCGTTTTATTCCTCTTGCCATGAGCTGTGTCGTACTCTTCGAGACGCATGTATCAAGCCGAAGCCGGTTCTATGAGACGGATCGCTCTACTTCTGCTCGTTTCTCGACAAGCCGGAAGGCCCTTAACGCTGTTGTTGCTCTCAGACGCGGTGGGACCTTACAATCATGGACGGCGCTTTGGTAGCAGGACGACGAGGCACATGGCGGAGACTTGTTTCAGGAAAACTTCACCAGCTTGTGAATGTGCCGCCGCGATGCCCAAGATCGATTCCAACAGCGGTCGCGTGCGCGGAGCTGGTGACGACGACGCCACCGTTGCTCGCGCCACGCCACACCACGTCGATCTGGTCCCTCCTCTTGCCGATCGACGTCCTTCTCCTTCCTTCGTAGCATGAGGTCACCATACACTCCCTCCCGACTTCTTCGTCTTCGCTTTCCGCTGCAAAAGATGATCATCCTGGAAGTACGCCATCCCAACATCCCTCCACGCCAACACCGGTCCGACCACGCGCAAATCTATCACTCTTGACAGGACGACAGCTGCAGTACCGTACGGCCATCTGGTGTCTGACGATTGCATCCCGCATGCACCGGCGAACATCACGTCCGAGCACGCCGTGGCGCGTGTCGTACACACGTCGCCGGTGTCTTGTCGTTCTACCCTCCTCTGAGACCGATATCTCCATGTCTGTCTGTCTGTCATCTCTCTGATACCTACGCGATGGTGTGAGGTGGCGGGAAAACGCCACAAGGGAGGAGGCAGTCGGGGCTGATAGCGTGCGGATACGGAACGCCCGCCGGAGTCAGAAGCGACGCTTCTATCGCACTATATCTGCATCTGTGGCTTCCATTCTGCGCCTCAACCTCTCGCTGCGGGCGCGTGACACGCCGTGCCCTTGTCGCCGTCGTTGAATGGGACGGCGACGGCGACAACTCGACATGCGCTCATCCGCGGAGCACCCGTCTCCCCCGTCTCCTTTCTTCGGCTCATCGCGGTGGGCATTCAAAACCCTTTGCAACTGTGGTGGGCGTGAACCTGCGTGAACACACATCTGTCAATCCCTCCCATTCATTCTGCGCTTCTCGCTGAGGCACTGAGGCACCGCACTCAGGCTTGGAGGTCTTCGATCTTTTTCGCTGATTCATCATCCGTCTGTCTGTGCTATGAATACACCCTTGAGTCTGATAGGCACTCACAGCACGGATGGTCGACGGACGATTGGCAAGCACGGATCTGTTCTTTTTTGCTTGGATGTTATTACTTTGTTTTGGCTGTACGCGTACACACCGCTTTCCGGAATACAGGATGATACAACAGATGACGCCTCGAGAACCGGAGCACAGAGGAGAGGGAAATAACGAGTGTTGGTATGCGATATCGATATACAGTAATGCGCACTATTGGTAAAAATCGGACGAATGAGGCGAGTGAGAAACAACGGAATGGATGGAACGAGTGGGGAGACGGTGACGAGAGTAAGCTAACAAAGACAACCATCCTTTCTGCATCTGCATATAACGCGCTAAGTAACCCATTGGTACGATAAGGAGAAACAAAGAAAACGAGGGTCCAATTGTACGACGAGGTGAAGACGGGAATATTGGCAAAAGAGGAATGGAAAAGTGGTCGAGAGTCGGGACAACCCCTCCGTAAGTAGGTACGGCGAAGGTTGTCGTGCTTTCATTTGATTTGGTTTGGTTGAAGTGGACGTATAGGTACGGTGCGAGCTGGACGAGACGAGGTCATCGGTTGCGTAAGTGAGAGGGAGGGAGGGAAGGAAAGAGGGCGCGACGTACCTCAGGCTTCGCAGGCAGACAAGAGACACAGACAGACGCGTTTACCAGCGAGCGTTGAAGTTCTGAGGCTCCCTCGCTTCTACCTCTTCGCGCTGTGGAATCGCAGAGAAAAGACGATCAGTAATCACGTTTATGGCAGCAAGGACAACATAAGCGAGAGCGTAGGGCGCAGGACAGAATGTCGTAACCCTTGGGCGTTCGAGTGTGAAAGTGAGAGGGGGAAGGCCGAAGGAGGTACTCACGGGGATAGCAGCACCATTCACAGACGCAACGAACACGAACAACATCGCGACGACGGCGACGAGCTTGGAAGTAACGGGGGACTGCATCTTTCTCGTTTCTTGGTAGTTGAAGACGACGAGGGGATGGTGCGCAGAGGGGCAAGGGCAAGGGAGTGAGAACGCGGCGGCGGAGGGGAGGGTTTGAAGGGTTTATATTGGGCAGGACATCGGGCAGGCACGAGATCATGCACATGGCCCGAGCGAACACACTCTTCCCTCTTGACTTGCCCACGTCACCGCTCCTTCCCACCTCCTTCTGCACTCAAGCCTGGAACTCTGGAGCGAGGATGTTAGGGTTCCTCGCCGAACCTCATCCGTTTCCTCCGGTGGTGGCCCTATCTTTGTCTTTCGATGGTGACTCTCGTACGTTTTTCGAAGTTGTTCCGGGCACAGGCCTCGGGAAGGCGAGCACAGTACGACGATCGTTCGGATTGCTTTGCTTTGCTGGGAACCTGCGCGATGTCAGCCTGAGCACTGGCAGGATAATCCAGGCACACTATACAAACTGTAAACTGTACATACCTCATCCGAACGCCGAGTCATGCGAAGATCCTGCTATCCCGACACGGTTCGTATACAGTCGTGCACCAAACGCGCCGTCTCGTTCCGAACTGAAAGGCGACATGCTGGACTCAATGCGCGTACGAAGACCTCTCCGACACTCCAAGCTTGTCACCGGCGAGTCCACTCCTTGCACGTCGAAGGAAGAGCATCCAGATTCGTAATTCCGTCCCAGTGCCTGATCGCTTTCACCGCGTCTGGCCAGACGGAGGCTGTTCCTCGGTAGTAAGAGTGCCTGATCCAAGCGAGTAAGGAGAGGTTCCTGCATTTGAACTTTGAGGAACAAGCCAAGAGCAAGAGAGCAAGAGGTGGTTGCGATTGCGACCAATTGGAAGGGCGCGTCAAGACCCAGATTTGGGTTGCCGGCGGGATTGCGCTCGGTGTGGTCGGGCCGTTGCGCCGACGCGAGGCGACGAATCGGCGATCGCGTTCTCGACGAGACGATGTCAAAATCAGACGCAAATGGACACGATATACATATGTACACACTGTACAAGCTTGGATTACACTGCCTTTTCCTGGTACACACGTCGACCGTTCACCGACACAGGCATGCTCAATCGAAACGCACGGTACTTACATGTGTCATACGCCTCCACACGTTCAAACTCCATCCTGATTCCTGTCCCATCTTCTCCGCTCAGCCCTCCGAACGTTCTCGACGGTTGTCGTTGAGAAACACCAGCCGCTCATCGTCTCGGGCCAACGAGCCAGGGTTTGACCGTGCCGCGTGCGACAGAAACTTCAGGAGGCGTGGGAGGACGAGGGGGAGTACCAGGAGGAGGAGAGGGAGTTTTGGGAGGAGGAGCAGGTCCACTGGGAGGAGGGGCGGGTCCACCTGCAGGTGGAAGAGCGGCTCGTGCCTTTTGGGTCTCCTTCGCAGCTTTGATTTTCGCCTTCCTAGTTTCCTCCCGGGCTTCACCCTGCTTCTTCTCCTTATCCTTCGACGCCTGTGCAATCTCCTGGGCTGCTATCAACTGAGGTCTGTCAGCTTCGTCAACCGTGCTTGGATCGGTAGCCAGCAATTTCTCGCGTCTAGCCCGGCTCTCCCGCGTTAGCCTGGTTCTCCTCTCCTGGCGAGTCTCCCATGGAGGCGCATCGCCCTGCTCGGCAGGACCAGCCTGAGCAGGCCCGCCCTCTTCTCCCCCGGCCCGCTTGTCTATGTTGTTCCTACGCCATCCAATCAGCAAATCCTAGGCTCAGAGACGGGACTACGGGACGCACAAGGTTTCGATGGCATCCCGCACTCGAAGGGTATCGGTAAGAGACGAAAACTCGTCGCGTGCGTTGGTACTAGGCACGGGAACACGGATCGGGGCCGCGAGCGTAGCTGTGGCTGCCACTGTAACAAAGGCAGCGAACGTGGCAATGAGACGCATGGTGAGGAAGTTGGTCGAGGAGTGGTGTTGTTCGCGAAGTGGTTTGTAAATTGTCGATAATGGCGAGTACAGGCTGCAGAAGAAGGTGGAGAAGTCAGCGTCTCGTCGTCGGAACAGTATGGGGTATGGTACGAATGGGGAAACAACTGACCGTCCAGCACCTGGGTGTACGAGAGCTCAGCTGCACAGCACGAGGGATGTGTATGCGCCTTATATGCTCAGAAACAGTGTTAGCTGCTAACGACTACATCATCGCTCGAGTGATATCTAGAAGCCTTGAAATTTTGAGAGAAGTTTGCATCTGGAGGATAAGAGTTCAAGCATGTATTGCTCGTACAAGCAATAAACTGCACATACCACCGTGACCTCATCTGAACAGTGAAGAGATGCCTATATCCCGCTATCCCGAACCAGCCAAGAGCAAGAGAGCTGCGAGCAAGAGGTGTTTGGCATTGCGACAATTGAAAGGGCGCGTCAAAACCCAGATTTGGGTTGCCGGCGGTTTTGATCGTGAACGGCCCGCCCTCGCCGCGAATGCGGCCGTTGAGAAGACAAGAAGACGGCGCCGCAGGGCTGTTTGCACAGTGCATCGTGACCACGACGGTGGCAAGCTGAGGATTCTCTCGCAAAGGAATGAGAGGGAAGTATGCCATGCATTGCGGAATGATTACGAGGCCAACGTTGCATACGGTCAGTTGCAATATCATGATGCATTGACCGCGAGTCCCGGGCGAAGATTTATCTGTATGATACAGCACACAGCTTTACAAATGAATAGATTTTGGGATCATTGGATATGGTCATTCGTAATGAAGCAGTCACATACAAGTATCGTGCGCAGACACACCTTCATAGACGAATGCATTCGGGAACATGAGGCCTTGTCATTCATGAAAGTACACCTCGACATAGCTGCCGCAGATCTCAGACGGCTGAGAACATATTGAAAACATACAACGATTAGAGTAGTCAAAGTACACCTCAGCATACATACATACACGTAGGAGAAACAAGAGACAAGTTACGGCGATACACGATACAGAGAAGTCCAGTAACGTCCTGCGGTACTTTGAGCACGCACATACGCGAACGTTCCCAAACCTTAGCGTGGCGTTGCCTCCTCTCCAAAGTTGACATCCTGAGAGGCCGAAGATCGAGAACTTAGTACTCAAACCCTTCGCTCTTGATGGCACTCTTATCGACGCCATGCGCAGACAACGCATCTGTCACAATGCGCTCAAACGCAGGAGGACCACACAGATACACCACCCTCTCCGCCAACTCTGGGATGTTCTTGACAAACACCTCGTCCACGCGCCCGACGTGTGTGCGGAACGTCACGTCCACCAGCGGAGTGGGCGGGACCTTCGGCGGTTCGAAGGCAGCGTTCGTGAAGACGTCGACGGTGAGGCGAATGCGGGTGGAGCTGGCGGTAGGAGAACCGGTGTGGATGGAGCGGATGATGAGGGAGGAGAGGATGTCGGGTTCGCGCGTGGAGACGACGAGGTTGATGTCCCATGGCTTGCTGTTGGTGGATGGTGCTTGGGAGGGCGAGGGCAGAGGTGTGGTGAGAGCGGTGAGCATTGCGTAGTAAGGCGTAATGCCGATCCCGCCTGCGATCCAGAGTAATGGCTTCGGGGCCTCTGTCTTCTCCTCCAAAGGCATGTCCAGTGTGAACTCGCCTACGATACCCACCCACCCAACTTTGAGCTCCAGCGGTGTCGAGTCCTCCAGCAGATCCGGGCGCTGTGCCGCTAGCTTGCGCGCAATCGCGAACAACGCTCCCGTCACCGTCCCGCCCTTCTTCTCCCGCATCGTCAGCGCGAACTGCGTCGACTTCTCCGGGGGCGTGTTCGCGCGAGACACCGTCCACGTCCGTATTCGATCGTCGTTGATTGAAGCAGGATTCCACGGCGCCATGTGGGAGTATTGAGCCGACCCGAGGAGTTCTTTGAAGTCCAGCACGGCTGTCTGTCCGGGTTGGATGAGTAACGGCTTGGATGCGTTCCAAGTGAAGGTCGCCAGATCCTTGCTGTGAATCTCGACGCTCGCTAACGAGACCGTGACCTCGGCGTCGAACAGCGCGGAAGTGGTCCCTTGAAGCTCTTCTGCGAGCAGCTTGACGGGCGGGCTGTATGGGCTGCGTCCGACATCGGTCCCGGGGCGTTGTCGGACAGTGAGAGCGTCGCGAATGAAGACAAATCCAGTGACGTAGAGGGTCGTCACGACGTTCTGACGGGGCATGATCTCCTGAGCTTCTTGTCCGACCAGTGTCCGCGCCTTCCCGGTCAGATAGAGGATGTGACCCTCCGTGAACGAGACGAACGTCAGCCCCGCTGAAGGCGTCGTCTCGATGTTTCCGAGCGACGTCAGCAGTCGGTTCCCTAGTACAAGAAGTCGTTAAGTGTCAAAATGTGTTTGTGACCTGAACCGGACGTGCTTACCTGAATAATCGGGCACGACAACCGTTCGCCCGTTGGAGCGCATAGCGCGGACAAAGCCTTGCCTCCCTCCGCGCATGTTGTGGCCGACGTGAGAAGGGAAGTAAAGCTCGTCCTTCTTCTTGGCATGATAGTACGTCGCGAGGGCGACGGTGTCCGAAGCGTGGATCATGTCGATGAGCTCGTCTGGGAGCCGATCCGTGTCTGACATGTGCAGGTTCTGGTACTTGACTTCCGGATGAATGTCAGAATGAGGGATCAAGTCTCTAACGTTGATGTACTTTGGACAGTTCCTGCAATACAATGAGTCGCTGAATATAAGTAGCGAAGGAAGGCGCCGACGTACCCTATAGCTTGATTGACTTCCAACTCAATCGCTGCACAGTCACCCTCTTGCTTGACTGACGTCACATGCCCTGCAAACTTGTTTCTCCTCCTCGTCGAGAACTCGATCCCCAGCCCTGCAATCAGCATATCCCCTTTCCCCTTCTGGAACAGCTTCAGATTTTCCTCCAGGGGATCACCATGCACGACCCGCACATGCATCCGCAACTTCGTGTAGTGTGGACTATCGACGAACCCGAGCTCGCCGGTCGGTCCTGCAGCGAGCGAAGCCCACGGACGGCCTTCGCTGTCGAGAGTGGTGATCGGGATGAAGGGGAGACGGGTGGTGTGGAAGATGCGATGTTGTTCGGGCATCTCGCCCTCGATCCACTGCCAGCCTTGAGCGATGGAGTCTGTATATCCGAGCTTGTGCTGAATGGTTTGTTCACCGGGGTGCCAGCCTGAGAGGGAAGTCATCGTGAAGCAAATGTGCAGAAGTGGACGTGAGTCTTGAAGCTTGAAGGTCGATGGCGATCAGCCACCTAGCAAAGACGGTATTATAGGGTGCCAAGAAACATTACTGAATGGAGAGCTTGTGTAAGGCGGAGTAGACTGGTAAGGTAAGGTGGTGATCGGTAAGTGTGGAGGGCGTGGGCCATTTGTCAGGAGCATTAATCGCTTGGTGAGATGAGTTGGCGCTTTGTGCAAAGTTATGTTGTCTGAATCAGAAGATCCGAAAACACAAAATGAGATGGTGAGATACGATGATGTTGCGATTTCTGTCAAGGTTGGATTGGTGGTCGTGTTATGTTCTTTCTCCACTGGTCGCCGCAACAAGCAGCGCTTCGGGCATGGTGCGGCGTTCAGGCCGAAGTGCCGTACAGTACATGCGATGTGCACGTGATAAATGTCGGGAATATCCGATAAGGTGCAGAAAAGCGCTTATCATGACTACATCCTCAACATCTCTTGTTGATCCCTTGTACTACTTCCAGAGCCTACCATCTGCCAGCTTGAGCTCATGAGGCAATGTCAGTCGTGTCTATGACATGACATCCGCATCAACGACTGGTTGACTACCTTTTTCTTTGCTGGCGACACAGCAACTCTGCCACATCACTCGACATTCCTGCCTGTCGTTCGAATCACCATGTCTGGACCCCCGACGAGCGACGAGATTCGAAACATCGCTGCAGAAGCTGTCGAAATCTTTCGGCAGCACGGCCTCTCATGTTGCTTATTTGGCAGCGCGGCCTGTGAGTTGTATGGGAGGCACAGGGTTCCAAACGTACGTCTTCCTACAGTTATTGACCTCCCGAGCGAAGCTTATTTCCGTATGCAGGATCTAGACATAATTGTCATGACCAATAGCTGGGATACCGAATACCTCAAAGGGATTCTTTGCCGAGAATCAAACGAATTTTTCGATCGCCCCGCCCGTTCACCCAACGCGACCTACCGCGTCCTTTTCTACCGACTCCATGGGCGACGACGACGTCCTTGCAAAGTCGACGTTCTCATCCCCGGCTCTTCGACCAGTCTCAACCTCCCGTTCATTGACGACAGCCACTTTGAGTGGCTCGCCCACCTTCCGGTGTTGCCTTTCTTGCCCTTGCTGATCCTGAAAGTGCAAGGTTGGCGGGATCATCGCAACTCTACTCGGCGAGATTTTGTTGCCAAACGGCCGGTGGACATACGGGACATCAATGAGCTGCTAGGGATTGGAAGAAGAAGAAGAGAGGATATCCAACAAGAACTTTGGATACCAGATTGGTTTTTGGACCACGGGAACACTCTTGTGCAAGAGTACGTCGATGCTATGGGTGGAGGTCGTCAGTGGGAGCTCATAGGGTTCAACCCCTCTTACTGAAGGAGATTGATGCGCGCGTGTAAGGGATCTCAGGGACTCTGCTGCACTGCGAGAGATGTGGGAGTTAGGTGTGTTCACCGTCGGTATGTACATGTTTTACGAGTTTTCGTTCAGATTCTGGCGTCCTGTTATCGTGATTTTAAGATATTCGAAGTCGCGTGTACCATATTTGGATTATGTGTTTCTGATGTGTTTCTTCTCTTCACCGAGAGCCTGCACTGGTTTACCGTTTGCGAATTGTTGCCGTGCTCAACGCGGTTGTCAAACTTGTGATTGAGAACCTCGAGCGACATCCTACCGTTGACGCATCGCAACACGTTTAGAACGCGGTATGGCGGTCGCTATACCGTCTGAAATCTGTATCATAGATAAATAGATGACGGGTTGTGTCCATGGTACGCATGGCTTAAAGTAACGACGGAAGAAAGACGGGTAGAAAAGAAAGCAGTGACGTTATAAGTCCAAATCTTCAGCTAGTTGTACTGTAAGTACTAAGCAGAATAAAGGAAAGTGAGGCGACAACGGGACGAGCGTGGCGTCGAAGTTGAGTATACGAGTCAGGTACTCGGAGGCACGGATGCCTCGCGAGCTGACCTTCGTTCACGACCTGTATACAACACGGAGATACCCATTGTCATAGCAGAATTGGGGTATATAGAAGTCGAGACGATGAGCGAGGGTTCCAGTGGCAGTCGCGGTTACAAGAGCCCCTTTCCGGAGATCCATCTCTTGACCATCTCCAGCGACACTTCGGGCTGGTCAAGGGGTGTCTGTGAAGAAGGATAGAAAAGGAAAACCGACAGTCAGCGACATGGGGAAGCAACACCGGATAGTTACACCGAAACGTACCAGATGACCAGCTCCGTAGATGGTAGTGTACGTCAATGGGCCAGAGCTACGGGTCTGTCCAGCTGCCTTGCCGTTCACGGACCACTCTTTGAGTGGCTGAGACCCAAAGTCGTCGTGGTTGGCCCAATCGAGATTCAATGTCATCTTCTCGTTACCGACCTAGACGTTTCCACCGTCAGTTCGTAATTCAGGAGAAAGCGCAATTTGACTTCAAGACTGACCGAGTTACAGATCCAGTCGTTGTCCCCAACGTAGATCAATGTCTTGACGCCGCGGGCGAGCAGGAGCTCGATGTAGTTTTGAGAAGGGAAGGCAGAGTCCACAGCGGCAGTGAACAAGGCGCCAACGGTGGAAGAGCATGCCGTGAAGTTGGCAGTAACGGCAGGATCCACACCGATCTGCTGACGAATGGCTGGCTGGTCGAGGTACGACTGGATAGTCCTGCAAAGACGCCGTTAATCAACTTTGGTATGCATGCGGGAAATCTGGGGCAGGGCGTACTGGATGATAGGATAACACAGGGTGGTTTCGATGGTGCCGTCACTGCATGATCGTTCAATGCGTATTTCATCGGGACATGGTCCACCAGAGTACATACCAGAGTTTGGTGATGTCGTATGGATTGTATCCTACACGCCCACCGTCAGTGATAATAGGTATGACATGTGTGAGAAGACATACCAGTGACGAAGAAAGGTGCAACTAAGTTCGTCGTACAGAAAGTCATCGCAGCCGAGCAGCTCACAGTGTCGAAGATATCTAAGCACGACTCTTTCAACCACTTCTGGCAGCGAGGCATCTAAGAGACGTGTGACATTAGGTTGTGTTTGCGCATCTTCTCGGGTAGATCTTTACTCACAGCTTTCTTCATCGACATGCAGAAACTTCGGTAAGAGCAGAAAATAAACAATTGAACTGGACGATGAAACCGAACAGATCCTACCTGAGACTCTGCACAGGGTGCTTTGCACACTCCACCTCGTAGTAAGAGTCGAGCATACCGGGATAATCAGTGCAGCCATTGCCTTGCAAATTTTGCGGTTAAAATCGCAGGAAAAGGTCGTACAGAATACAGGATAACATACCGATCATGATGGAAGTCAGGTTAATGGGAGTCGCTCCGGCAGCAATTAACTGGGCGTTTTGATCATACACATGCGCCGCGAACGCTGGGACATAGTGGCCCTAAACGCACGGTGAAATTAGCCGTTGGTATTGGATGCTGAGCTGGCGTACGTACGCCGTAGGATTCACCCGTCATGTGGAGGGGGCGGCCTTTAAACTGAGTGAAGTGCTCAAAGAAGATGGCCATGAACGCAGCAATGTCCGTGGCAGCATCTTCAGTGGTCATCTGCATGGCAAGTCAATCTCGGATGACGCGTCCTCCGATGAATTATGGTGCTCACAACGTATTCGCCGTAGTCCGCATACGAGAACCCTACACCAATGGGCTGATCCACAAAAAAGACGTTGGCGTTCTCGTTCCAGGAATATGGGTTGAAGGTCGTCGCGTTCGCTGAAGTCACCCTGCATGGCCCTAAATAAAATAAATCAGAGCCGTGCGGAAAAAGAGGGGCGGCCTACTCACCTAGTTCCATGAACAAACCCAGAGCTGACGAACACCCCGGACCACCATCCGTCCAGAAAATCATATCATCGGTCGCCGGGTTATTCCTGCTCTCAAAGAAGTAAAAAAACATGTGGCGGGCTCCATTGTCGATGTATCCGGTATATGCGCTGGATTCGAGGGTGAGTCGCATGGACCGAGAGAGGTAGAAACGGCAGACCCACTTAACAGACCCGTCGCAAAAATCTGTCGACTTCTTGATGCGGACATTGGTGTTAGGGAATAGAGGATGAGCCAACGTCGTGAAGTCCCTGCTCGAGAGTGCCTTCAAGTCCTCAAAGGGGATGAAAAGTCCAGCGTCATAGGCCTCGAACTTGGACCCCACCGCGAGAGTGCCGAACAAGCCTCCGATGACGGCAAGCGCGGCGAAGGCTTTGAGGAACATGAGAATCACCGGTGCGGTAGAAGAAAGAGGGTAAAAATGAGGAGTGGGACTCATAATTGCGCCTTCAATTTATATGTGGGAGATGACCTCGGTGGCGCCAGAGGCACAAGCACGACTGCACCTGCTGCATCTCGCTTCTTGACCGCCATCATTACCGGCTAATGCGAGTGGACCAGTGCCAAGATCTTCTCTGTCCAAACGCCGTCACGTTCCTGAAAACGTCTGAGGAGCCACCGAAGCATCCCAGCATCAATGGCAAGCGATATTGTCAATGATACACAAGCAAGAGATCGCCCTACGTTCCGAGAGTGCCGAAATACCTGCGCAGCTTACCTTTGAGTGCCGTGGTACCACCGTGATATTCCTGAAGTCGAAAGCGGTGGCAGGATGCACGGCGCGATATGGCTGCAAGGTATATGCGCAGAGGCGATGTGCAGATTGGAAAAGCCTGCGCCACAGAACGATAGACGGCGGGAGGTCTCTGCGGGGCGCAATGCCAGGTGGAATTTTTCGTCTGGTCCTTAGTTCAAGGATAACATCAGTGCCATGGAGTCAAGGCGAACACAAGGTGGTTCGTGCAGCAGCACACACCTATCGGAGAAAAATGTCCGGCCGGCGAGGTGTGCAGTGTCGGGCAGTGCATGGCTTTCGAGAACGAGGAAGTAGGAAATCAGGAATAGCGCCTGCCTGCCTATACGAGTCGATCTTGAGTCGATCGGTATGATATTTCACGCGTCGTTTGTCCGCCTGTATATTTTGCTCAGCCCCAGACAAACAAAGCATGAGAGAATGAGCTTACCTAGTTCCAAGCCACAGCAACAGAGAGAGATGGTATTACGCTCAACGTATTTGCGTACCATACATCGAGCAGGAAAACGAAGTGTATCGTATGTTCGCAACGACCATCCGAAGTACGTGCCTTGCAAAGGGGTCAGCATACTCTGGAGTCCGAATTCTCCTTCGCGAGGTGCCTCGAAACCGGGCAAAATCCGGGAGACTTAGTCCAACGAAGTGCATGTGTCGCTTGAACAATGGGTAGTCCACTTTCAGGTTGTGTGCCTTCATCCCAGGACGTAGCGGAAGGACGAAAGGCTGTGTCTTGAGCAACTGCAGACCGACCAGATTTCTGAGTGGAAAGGAAGACTTTTTGAGGCAGTGCGATCTCGTTTAGAACGCTAGCTGGCAGTGGCACCTTCTTTTGACCCAGTGAGTCCAAGCGCGCCTACCGGCGCACAGCCCCGAGGCTCTCCGAAGTCGGCGTATATACCGACTTCCACGGAAAGGCATTTATGCGCGACGGTACGCTGGTCGGCTTCCGAATTGGCTGTGCATAACTATATGTCGTGAGTCACTCGGCACAAGCAGACAAGAAAACACATTGTTACAAGACCACCGTGGCAACAGCTGCTCACCGACCTTTCTTCTAGAAGACGTCACCACTACGACCGCATGGTCATTGGGGCAGCCTGTGCTGCAGCTATGAGCATTTGAGCACCGGAGTCCGCGGTCGGACGTGTCTCATTGGTCGACGTCGAAGTCACGGTTGAACAGCCTTCATGAAAAGTATATTGCCAGGTATCATCGAAACGGTGAAGGGTATGGTGCCGAGCACTAGCTAATTTCTTGATTCCAAAGGACACCTTGCGCGACAGCGTTCAGTCAGAGCGCAGTGGTGTGAAAGGGAGGGATCGCGATTGGACGTGTTGGACTGCTAGCGTAGTTTGATAAATCAAGGGAATCTAAATCTCCTCTCCAGCGAGCCATCTCCTTGTCAGCTCCAGGGACCTCTCGGGTTGATCGTAAGGGACCTAGGTGACAACACCAACGTAAGAATCACGACAGCAAGAATCGAAATGCTCCAAACAGCTGACCATGTGCCCAGCCTCAGAAATAGTCGCGAATGTGAGACCTCCGAAGCTGCGAGCGACACCTGCTTTCACACCGCCGACCTTCCACTCTCTGAGCGGAGCCGCCGTAAAAGCGTTCTTGCCCGTCCATTCCAGAGAGAGGGTCATTTTGTCATTGCCGATCTGTGGGATACGGTACGAGGGTCAAGGCAGTGTCCTCGGATCAAAGGCAATGGGGAAGAGCGTACCCAGTTGCACATGAAGTCCGTGTCTCCAACGTAAACGAGAACCCTGACTCCTCGTTCGAGCAGGGCCGTAATATAGTGCTGGCTGGGGAAAGCGATGTCCATTGACGCGGCAAAAGCGGTGTTCACTTCCCAAGAAGCCCATTCGAAGCTCTCTACGGCGGAATCTGCACCAATAGTCGTGCGCATCTCAGTCGTGTTCAAGTAAGTTCCGATCTGTCTAGTTGTTTTACGGGCGCATTACGATGAGGTCGTATCTCTAAACCAACACGAAAACTTACTTGAAAATCGGGTAACAAAGTCTGTCGTTGAATTTGCCATCGCTGCGTAGCTTCAATTGAGCTTTGAGCGGCTTTGAAATATATTTCGTGCTCACCATGGGGTACGAAGATCATACGGGTTCAGACCTAGGATGCATGAATGTCAGATGGGCTGTGAGCAACTCGCGATAAATCTCTACCTGAGGTGTACATCGTATTGGCCACTAGGTTTTCTTCGCAGAACGCCATGGCCGCACCGCAGGCAATGTGATCAAAGGTGTCGAAGCAGCTCTCGCGAAGCCATTTCTCGCAGCGAGGCACCTGTCGCATTTGCTGTGAGTTGATAGCACGTACATAGATTCAGTGTTAAGACGACTCACGAGCTGCTTGAGATGAACGCAGGTGCTATAAAGAGCTACATCAGAGCCGATCCCGGTTGTAAGATATGAGCACAGAGTCTTACGCGATGTCGGTCACTGGCGGTACAGTATTGTTCGTACATTGCATATCGTGATATGCCGGCATCATCGTTTGCATGTCAGTACATCCATTCCCTATACGTGTATCAGTATGCGACCTCGGTATTGCGCGGGTAGTAAAAGGGACGACCAGACCTACCTAGCATGATGGAAGACAGGTTGACAGGTGTCATGCCTAACTCTTTCAATCTGGTGTTTTGATCATAAACAGCAGCGGCAAATGCTGGAACATAGGTCCCCTGTACGGACAAAGGATGAGTATGTGCGACAGCGAGATTGAGCAGAGGGTTTAATATACCCCATACGATTCGCCAGCCATATGGAAGGGACGGCCTTTGAATTTGCTAAAATGTTCGAAGAAAATGGCCACGAACGCGGCAATATCTTTACCAGCGTCCTGACTAGTGTCCTGCGTCGAGAGAATCAGATACGTGTGCGTGAAACGCGCAAAGCAGAGATGGATACTCACCACCGACTCTCCGTGTTCCGCATATGAGAACCCAACGCCGACTGGCTGATCAACGAAGAAGACGTTGGCATTTGAGTTCCACGCGTACGGATTGTAAATGGTTGCGTTGTCGGACACCACTCTGCAAGGACCTAAAGGACGCGAATGATTAGAGCCCGTTCAGCCCAAGAGGGTCTGGGGGACTCACCAAGCTCCATGAAAAGGCCAAGGCTGGAAGATCCACCGGGCCCACCACTCGTCCAGAATATCACATCATCTTTCTCGGGATCTCCTCTGCTCTCGAAGAAGTAAAAGAACAAATGACGTGCTTCAATGTCGATATAGCCGGTATACGCACTAGAATGTGTACTTGTCAATAGAGCAGATTGCCGGCAATGAGAAGATGAACGCACTCGACAGCACCATCGCAAAAGCGAGACTTCTTGACGCGAACACTGTGTTTTGGGAACGTCGGGTGCCATAGGGTGGTGAACTGTTCGGCCGAGAGAAGCTGTAGGTTCTCTACAGGGGAAAATAGTCCAGCGTCATATTGGTCGAAGGTGCCGGGATGAGCGAAGTCGCCTGTGGCCAGTACTTGTTGAGAGCGACTGGTTACCGAACTCGCGGAGAAGAGGAGAGAGCTGAAGGTGACGAGGGCGGCTGTGAGCAGCATGTTGGCCTCCGATACTATAGCGAGCAGAAGACTGTGTGGCTGATTTTTATGAGGCAACCTGAGCCATCATCCATGCTGCGCTCGCAGCTGCGGCTACACCGTGGGTCCACATGATTTCAAGGCACAGTACGATGAGGATTGTACGCGAAAGTTGCAAATTGCGCCATCGTGAACTCGGACAAATGCAGGATGGGGTAAGAAGAGTCGTTCGAGCAGAGGAAGAGACAAGACAAGAGCCTGAGGTGTCTTGGAAGTTTGGTCCAACGAGCAAGCAACGAGCGTACAGACGACTCGGATATATCCAGGCGCTAAATCCGATCTCGACACTTCCAACCAACCTCCAACTGGCTACAATCTGGTCAAAGTCTTCTGCATCTGACAATCACAGCAACCGAGCAAACATCATGCGACGAGCCTCAGAGTAGCTGAGATTCAGGCATCTTCTTCTCGAGATCAACACAGGGTCGAGGCAAGATGACCGCTGCGGCACAGTCACATTCAGCTCGGACTCGGGACTTCTCGTCTTCCTGAACTTCGCTTATCTATCTCTCAAATTCTGCGACAGGAACTTTGCTGGCCGCCAAGTAGAACTGAATCTGCTCAAGATGGCGATTGTACGCAGATAGTCTGTCACCTGATATTGACACGTATCCGCATACAGAGATTGGTACGCGGTACGTTTGATTCAATGGGCTGTGGCGCTGACAGAGTTACTGAAAGCGTGAAATTGCAGGAAAACCTTTGCTCAAACTCTATTCTCTCTGTGGGAAGTGGCGTGTTCAGATGGCACGTTGCTGTTGAGAGGCCTACTTATAAAGACCGACGAGAACATCTCGCCAAACTCTACTGCCATCTCCCGCGCTCCCACCCCGCTGTAGTCTGGGTTGTGGCGTCATGTCTTTGTCCAAGTCAGAGATCCGCCAAATCGCACAAAAAGCCGTGACTATATTCGAATCAGCTGGTCTGACGTGTTGCTTGTTCGGGGGAGCAGCATGCGAGCTGAATGGGTGTTCCAGGACCCCGAACGTATGTCTATCAGCTTGTTATCCGGTCTACGCTGATTCTTAGTCGTTTTCAGGATGTAGACCTGATCGTGATGACCAGCTCTTATACTACGGAGACGTTGAAGAACACACTCGTTGCTGGAGGAGGCGGCGACTTCTATACGCGTCCGTCGAAGATGATCGGCGCTACCTATCGGCTCTTATTCTGCAGGATACCGACGTCCTCCTTGTTTGCTCATAAATCATGCAAGGTGGATATCCTTATCCCCGGAATCATGAACCTCCCGATGCTTCCCACATCTTCCTTTGTTCGCATCGACAATCTCCCCGTCTTGCCATTCTCTGCCCTCCTTCTTATGAAGGTGCAAGGATGGTCAGACCATCGCAAGTCGGAACGGTCGGACTACCGCTTGAAGCAACACCAAGATGCGAAGGATGTCAATGAGCTGCTTGCCATTGGCAAGGAGCGAGGCGAGCGCCTCACCCCTGAGACCCTCCCCTCTGACTTCTGGCTGGCTGGCATGAAGCTGATTGTCGAGTATGTCAACGTGAAGGGCGGACGCATGTCTTGGGAAGAGCTGGGACTTCAGTTTTCGTAACGATCCTGATTGGCAAGTCGTCTGTACCTATACTTGCGCCTGCCTACGTTAGTCCTTGTTTGGAGTTTGAGAGATTTTCGCTGTATCCGTTGTTCCCGCCATCCTTTCAACGTGTCGTCTTTCCGTTTTACTAACAATGTACAGTAGTATCCTTGTCCCAAGGCACGCGTGTCATGAACTCATGTTTTCACGCTCGAGTCATGCGTAGTTGTGACAATGTGAGGCTAAAAATATATCTTCACCTGCTCGATAAGAACAATGGACATCGTTGACTCGGTGCCGACTCACCTCTATCGCGAGATCTCACCGCAATGAAGCCTCGTGTGCAGCGAGTCAGCAATGGCAAATGGCCTAGGGCAGAGAAGGAGCGAAGTTGATCGAAAGTCAGACAATGGATTTTGGTCCGTGCCGATGATGCCGGTCGCATACATGCGGCATTGAGCGCCGACTGAGTTTCAACCTCACCCGTGTTATCCGGATTGGGCAACCGGTCGCTTTCTGTCCATTGTCCTTTGACGAACACGCTGATCTTGGCCAACTTGCTCCGCAGGCATATAAATTGGCGAGATGTCTTCCGACATGCTCTTCTGCATTGACTACCATCCTCTGTACTCCTCGTCCTCTTCATCTGTCTCGGACGACTCGCTCAACTCACTCTCTCCGCTTTCCTCGCCACCGTCAGATATAGAGATGGCGGAGGGCTTTCACCCCGCACACGACTCTATCCCTGAAGGTCAAACCGTGGACTCTACGGCCGGCGCTCATACCGATACCCTTGACGAAGCCTTCATGGCACAGTCGAGAGCCCAACCACCGTTGTCCCCCATTGCCAAGAGACGAGCATCCACTTCTCTACTTTCTGGTAAGCTTGGCCGCGTCTCGTATGTCATAGCTCAGCTTTCTGATTCGATATGAATTAGCTGTCAATTCAACGCCCTACAGGGCCAGTGTTGAGAGCAGCGAGAGATGGCCCGATAGCGGGAAACCGAAGGACAGCGCTTTGAAAGCGTGGTTGAATGCGTTACTCGCTGACAAGATCTCTCGTGACTACCCTGTCGTCGACTTCATTGCCACAGTCTTTGGGTTTACGAAGGATGATCTTGTCGAGAAACTGCACGAGCGTTCTGAGGACTCGCCCTATCGCCTTTCCCGAAAGGACTGCAAACGCTACATCAGGGGCTTATTCAAGAAGCACAGCGCGAAAAGCGTCGAACGCACTGCTTACGAACCGCTGCAAAACATATTGCAAGATCTCTTAGACCAGCTCAGTTCAGATCTTCCTTCCAACGGGACACTTCTCGTGTCTATGGATGATCGCGAACCTGAGACCCATTTCGCTCGCCTTCGGCCCGACTTTCTATGGGGCTGGATATTGGAGAAGAAGAAACAAAGGTTAAGAGCTTCATCGGGTGCCGGAGAGTTGAAGAAAACCCTTCAGCAGAAACTTGTCGCAAAACCCTTTGAATCTATCGTAGACTTCGGTAGACTATCAGAGGTGTGTATAGTCAACTGTGTTTTGTCTTGCTTAACACTCATCTTCATATCTACAGCCCGCGCGGGCTTCCTCGGACACGTTCAATGAGCCCGGCGTGTCTTCCAACGGGTCCGACGATCACTCCAGTGTACCCCCTTCTCGTGATGCACGTGATCAGACGGCTGATATCCAAGTCCCGTCGCTCTCGTCGGTCTCCATTGGTGGCAAGAGGAAGGCCGATGAGTTAACAGACTCTCAGGTGCCTTCGGCCAGGAGGAAGAAGACGAAACCCACCCCGCCTCCCAGTGACATAGGGACCACAACCTCTGGCGTCTTCCTTACTCCCGACCCCATCCCCGCCAATATGCCCATTCACGCCAACGAGCTTCAGATCATCAAGTACATCCATGAGGTCGGGACGAATGGAATTCGAGCTTACTCCACAGGCTTTTTGATTGAGGAGTATGCGATGACCTTATGGTACATGGACCGCATGGGCGTTGTGAAGTCCGTATCGTTCGATTTCATCGAGGAACCCCACTTTCTACTCCTCTACCTCGCCGCTACCAAGTACGCGACGCCACGGCAGCTGGGATTCTTTCCTATGCTGCGTTTCCCGGAGAATAAAATCACTGCGAAAGTGCTTCAGGACTACAAGGGCGTATCACTGGATCTCTCCGGCTCCGAAGACATGCAGTCCACGGTCCTCGACGACTTCCGCCTTCTCATCGACGTTGACCTCAAGAACAACCGGCAGCTAGTCTATCCCTTCAGCTCCGTTGGACGTGCCACCATCGTCATTCCAGTCAAAGCAGATTCTTCAAGCGCGTCTGCCAGAAAGCTGTGCGGGACCGGAGATGGAGTGGTCAAGATATCGTGGCAGTCGAAGTCGCGACAAGCCGAAGACTTCTACGTTCGCACTGCTAGAGAGTCACTCAAGATCGATGATTCGACGAAGAAGATGCTCAAACACATCGTAGACATCAAATGCTCATTGACGCGGTCGATGGAGGAGCTCGAACTTCCACGAGCGTTCATGACCAACCTTGCCAAGGAGAACGTCGAGGAACGGGTTTGTCGGGTGCTCGTGATGGACGCATACCTTCCGCTCAAATTAGTGGGAAGCCCGAAGGACTTTCAGGTGATCTTTATAGGAGTTGTCCGTGGTACGTTTGTCGCATTTACACCGGCCGTCATCCAATTGATTCTCTTCCAGGTCATCGCGCTGTGTGGAAAGCCTGTCGGATTCTTCATCGAGACATCAGCATCAACAATATCATGTTCTATCTGGACAAGCACGGAAAGGTCGTTGGAGTCTTGTGTGATTGGGACATCGCCAAGGAGATTCCAGAGTCCGAGACTGGTATAGATACCATTGTCAGGGACGCTATCCTGGCCAAAATCTCCCCTCAGCTACCGACTGTCTCAACGGCACCACCTGCGCGGACTGAACACTCCATCCAGCAACCCACATCTACCGATGCCGAGGAATCCGCCTCTCACCATCACAGGTTTCGCACTGGAACGTTTCCATTCATGGCCCTCGACCTTCTCAACTATCTCACACCACCACAACATCTCTACCGATTCGACCTGGAGTCGTTCTTCTACGTCCTAGTGACGTTCTTGGCGACATTCGATCCTGAGAAGAAGAAGATTGGGCTCGTATACCCGTGGCTCGGTGCCGACTTTCAAGCTGTGGGCCTGGTCAAGAGCTCATTTGTCAAGCAGTCCGCTCCTGTTCAGAAGATCGTTAGCAGCGGTCCAGCAGTCGCTTACACAGCTCTCTGCCGCCCTTGGGTTCGTAAACTCCTGGGCACAGTGATGTTGAAGCTGACGTCATCATACGACCAAATTGTCGCCGCAATATCGTCGTCTTGGCTTGTACACCTCGACGACGAAGAAACTGCCTCCGTGCAGGAGAAGATCGACGTTGTTTGGGCCGAAATCCACCCTCTGGTCGTGGCGCGGGAGGAGATTCTGACTTATAAGACCTTCATGGCTTGTCTGGGAGAGCAGGTTGGAGACGATGATTGAACGAAGAACGCATCGTAAGCTACGTTGTGTATCAGCATTTTTCTTTTTATAGTTGTGGGATTTCGGCCCTCTGGGTTCGAAGCTCTGCTTCTCATCTGTATGAGTACTGTATACCTGCACTTTCGTGACACACCATCTTATATATCCGCCATTTGATGCTGAAGCTGAACAGCCGTCGTGGTCAACTGAAGAGCTCACACTGGGTAAGAGTGTTACAGGACAAACCGTTCTTGTCTTGTGAACTCGCGGTTCTCTCCGTTGTGAAAGGCTGCAAGCGCGTCAAACGCGTCATCCCACGGCCACCTGCTCAGACCTGCTCTCTCGCCATAACGCTCATTACCACGTCCCACCATCTCAATCTTCGTCACCTACCATGACCGCATGTCTGCTGCCGTTGCAGGAAGTGACGAGTCCGGAGGAATTCAAGAAGGTTTTCATTGGAGCTTTACAGGGTAGGTCCACCTCGTGTCGATGTTTCCGGAGCTCATAAGTCTAGCAGCGCACCATGCTGTCTATAAGGCATTCGGCTTCGTCCATCAAGACCTCAGCCTAGCAAATATCATGTTCTATCGCGAGAGTCGCTCTGAAGAAGCGTTTGGAGCACTCTGTGACTGGGACTCACCACGGGTGCACCATCAGCCTGGGCGCAAACATACTGGGCCTGTGGCACCAACCATGGACGACATTGTTGGGAACGTCATCGCTGTGAACTCTTCTCTCTACGAACTTATTGTACATCCAACCTGGCACGTCGAAAATCGCGTGTACCCTCTGGCCACAGGCACTGCACCCTTCGTGGCGCTGGATCTCCTGGACACGTCGACCGCGACTGGACCGCAGCATCTGTATCTGTACCGTCACGACTTGGAGTCTTTCTTCTACATACTCGTCTGGTTTGCTTCAACATTCAAGCCTCAAGACAAGAGAATAGGCACGATACGCGAGTGGCTCAAGAAAGATGTGCGGGAAGTGCGCAGGAAGAAGTCAAGCGCGATCAGGGCGATGTACCCCATTACCAAGATGGTCGACCGGGGCTCTGTGGTATATCGCGAAGCACTGAAACCCTGGATCGACGAGCTATTGATCAACCTGATTGAGCCCACGGTGAAGAAGCATGAAGACATTCGCGGTGCGGTAGCAGCTCAGACTTTTCTCAGCGATACGTTTAAGTCTTCGGAGCTCTCATCGAAGAAGACCATCGCATCCGTTTCCAAGGCCGTCTATGACATGGTGGTCGCGCGAGAGGAGATCATGACGTTCCAGAATTTCATGCGCTGCTTGGGCGAGGAGGTCAAAGACGACCAGTGACACGTCTACAGATACGGATGCTGTTTGTCATGGGCTTTAATCTTTCTTCATACATACGATTACGGTGTACTTATTATTGTTGTATGAGACGTTACAGTCGAAACTCAGTGCTGAAAGATATACAGAACTTGGACTGTACCATACCGCTATACCAGACCGAATCGGAATGCGCAACGGAAACGTCTAGAAACTCCCTCTATAGCCGTTCAGTCGCCTGACCTGGGCCACATAAACTGCCTCCATCGACCCCATCTCGAAGATTGTGGGTCCACGTATGATGAAATGAATGCCAAGACCTGACAACGAGATCATGATTCTCGATTTCCGCCGGCACAAGCTCGGTAGCGCAGGCGCAAGTCACTTGCTGAGGCTCATATGGTCCTGAAGTATTGAAGGGTCGAAGCCCGGGGAGACGCGTCCTTTCGGAAAGCACACGACCGAGGTATGTGCATATTGACGTCCGAACAGCGCGTGAACCTACGGTGGTAGGTGCTTGCGGTCCAGGGATAGTCGAGGTCAACAACGGTCCTTCACTTCGCTGTACAAGGATAATGTTGTATGAGCGTTCCGGATGTTTGCCTGGTGAAAAAAAGAACATACAGTACATGGAATCTCCAATCGGCCCCTTGGTGAGGGTGTTCGCTGTACGCACTGGAAACGAAGAATGTTATTTTCTGTGGCAGCATGAGACACATCCACGCGAAATCTCGAGTTCTCAATAACAGACATTGAGATCTTCCAACACCGTCCTGCCAGTGCATCCTGTTCGTTCGTCGCCGACCCCGACCCCTCCCTGCAGGGTGGTATGTATACTAGGATACCACCATTTGAAAAGCACGATAGCAGCAAAACGTAGGCGAAGTTACTCCGCCCGACAATTAGCCATCGCCCGCCACCAACAGCTTCTCCAAGAACTAGAGACAGCGGAAAGCACGAAAGAACGGCTTCTCGCGCGCTTTCAGCCCTTCCCGCGAGCGCGCCTAAAGTCCGAAGAACCCAGAGATGCGTATTGAGCCACTGAAAAGAAGATAGGAAGGAGATATATTGTTCCTGCGATGACGAGAGGGCTACCTAGTGATAGAGATTGTGCAGATGAAGACGGGGGTTGAGGCGGGTAAACTACGGGCCACTGTCGACGGATTGCAGGCGGATTTGCCTCAGTTCGACGTGCAGAGCATTGAATATTGAGCCGCCAGCGCAGAGGGGGACGTCGAGTGAGTGGCGAATCGACGAGCGTTCGGGGAGACTCGGGTCGACCAAAACTTCGGCAGAAGATACAGGAAGAACCCCCAACCGAGCAACGGAGAGGTGTCCTTCGACTGAATGCATCTGGCCACTGTGGATCGATGAGAGTGGGGGGAACTTGAACGGCACAAAGTGAACGCGAGCACAAGGGAGACGGCTTCCAACAGGGGATCATGAGGTCGGTCTCGGCAGGTGTGGGTGGACGTGGACCACCGTCTCTTCCTTTGGACGTTAGTTCAGGAAAGCGCAGTGACTCGAATAGAAAGGGACTTCGTGATCGGTGTTTGGAGATGTGGGCACGGTAAACCTTAAGGTTTAGGCTTGAGGATACCAATGGGCAGGCAATGCCTCGTGAAGATCCGAAAAGAGATCAGACGCGCGAAGGCAGGAATGTGAGATGCGAAGCACGGGGTGTGGGAGGGAGATCCAGGGGTGGGGTGGGCCACGGGTCCGGGTTATCTTCCGATGGCGAGATGGAGAGGACCACGATCGTGTTCGTCTGGGAGACGAGATGAACGAAGTACCACTGCGGAGGGACGAATAAGGCGAGCAATGAAGTCACATTTCTGGACCACTCCAGAATGTGGGGAAACCGTCGGGAATCAAGCGGCCCCGTGAGCGACATGATGCGGATGCGCAATGATCTGCACGACCCAGGTTGGCATGTTGAGAGTGCGTGGGTGGGCAAGCGCCATGACGCGGAGGCGCAGTTCGGACGTTTGCGCGAGCGAAGAAGTCGACGGGGAAGTACCCCAGATTCTCCAATACTTTTGATCCTGCGAGGCCTCACGGGAGATGAAGATCCAGGCGTGGCCGAGAATGAGGAGAATCATCATCAGATGATGAGCGTGTCTCGCCAGAGACTGACCAAAGCGAACTGTGAATGGCGAAACCTGTTGGGAGGAGACATGAGCTGTGTTTCTGTCGAGACGAGCTGATGAGCTGGCAAGCAGGGATCCCCCGAGCTATCGCGGTAGGTGTCACTATTTCTCCGCATCGTTACGACATGACGATGTGGGATCGTCGTGGTACGACATGTTGCAGTCATCGCACGTTGTCGAGATGGCGAGGAGGCCGCATAGCGGCAGATCGCAACAAGCTAGGCAAGGACATGCCGTCGAGCTAAAGACTATCTGCTTTGCAAGCATGAGCGTAGTGATGAGAGATTAGGTCATAATGCGGTCACTGACTATGTGGCCGAATCGCGTCTATGGTCTATCATAGGCATATGTGTACACCGGTGAACCTTCGTGGAAGAAGCCAAACTTGCACGGACTGATTGGAACGAAAAGCCAACGTCCGGTCCTTTTTTGTTCTATCTACGAGACGCCGAGATAAGCACATGTGTGGAAAGACCTGAAGAGGAAGAAAACGACGTACCAAGGAAGACATGTCTATTCCAAGATGCGCGTGTCGTCATCGAGATGAACTGCGCGACAACCCTTGTTTCTGCAGCTGAGTTGTGCGGACGTTCTAGACCGTGCTCGAGACACAGCGCGACAAGGCATGGGCCCTTGGACGATCTATGTATCCACGAATGTCGAGTGGTGAGTCGAACCCTCGTTCTGCTGCCCGAGTGCGAGTCGCAAGAAGCATCGGACGAACCAAGAATGCGAATATGGTGTTTCGCCGTCGCAGTAGCACTTAGCGACGAGAGGCCCTAGGCGAGCACGCAATCGGTGAAACAGACTTGTCAGAGTCTAGACGCGACTGCTGCGTCGTAATCGTCTGTTTCTCCAAGCATGTCGCAGATGATTAGGATGAGACGAGAAGCAGCTAAGATTGGACGGAGACACGGAGTGAGAAGGAGGTGCGACGAAGAGGAGGAGAACATTTTGGGCACGTACGAGTGGCAACACGTGAAAAAGGCAATCGCACAGCCACAACTCTCCGTCGGTGCCTTCATCAAGATCGCCCAGCGCGGGCCTCTCGCCAGCCAGACCCAGCTTGGACCCAGCCGTTCTTCCGCAATCTGACGATGATAAGACTCGCTTAGCCAGATGGAAAACGAGATAAAGCAGGAGAAATCAGTAAGTGGCGTCGGAGGCCAAGCGAATGTCCACAAGGCTGGTCAAAAACGGACCGGGCTGCGGCAGCGAGACAGAGCGTGACGGAGCTGGGCTGCAACGGGGCTGCTCTGCACGTACATACCCCGCATTTTCTGCAACAAATCCACATGCATCAGGTGGACAGCTCGACAGATGGAGACGGGGTTGAAACTGGGGAAAAAGGGAGAAAACGGAGCGCAACGAGCGCGAGGCTGCGACGGGGCGGGCCGCTGAGGCACAGGCGCCCATCCTCGGGTGCTTGGAAAAGAAAAAAGCGACAAGCACGCAACGTCCACCACCGATTTCTCGACTCGCGCCATCGTCTTCCACAGTGACCACGACCGTCTCCACGGCGAGCACGACGACAACGACGACGCCCAGCTCCTGAACACGCGCACACACAACCCCTGACGTGAATAGGGCGCTGCAAGCACGCCGGTCCGAGACCCCAGGGATTTGCCGGTGTGGCACGTGGCGTGGTGGAGTCCGTGCGTCATCGGGTTGACCGTTGAGGAGGGAGGCTTGAAGTACGAGCGACTCCGAGTGAGGGGCGGGTTCGATGTTGCATCGCACGCTCATCATGCGAACCTTCGAACAGTTCCTCAATCACAATCACGACTTCACTCTGCTCCTTCTTCGTCGTTATGTAACACCGAAAAGCCGCTTTCGTTTGCGTATGTGTTGCAAGACGTTGCGAGGCATCATCGACTTATTCCATGTCGATTTGTACAATCTCCGGACCTTCTTGGAGCGCCGATTTCTTCATCCCCGGGTCGTGGACGAATTTCTGGCTCTGCTCCGTGCTACTCAAGGCATGATCTCTGGGTCACAAGCACTGCAGTATTTCGCCGGAGTATATTGGCCTGAAGCAGATCTGGATCTTTACGTGGACGAGCGATCGGCAATGGAGTGGTGTCGGTTCTTCGAGCTCAGAGTTGGTTACCGATACCGACCGGCATTCGGACAAGCGGCGACATGGGCCGATGCACTTCGTGACGCTCGAGGAGAGGCTGTGGGGACGTATAAATGTCTCTTAGTGCGTCTCCTCTTTGTGGCGAAGTACGAGCGTATGGAACGAAAGGTGGAGATATTAGTGATGGTGAAAGATACAAGTCCGATGACTGCAATGCTTCATTATCACTCCAGTGCGTACATTATCATGTCTGTATGGTACTCATGAAAGTTAACCAGAGGTGACTCACACAGCTCCTGTGATGTGCTGTATCACGGACGATTACGCTTATTGCCTCTTTCCCGAAGCGACGTTCGAGGAACATGTGGCGTTGGTACTCAACACGGAGGAGAATGCAGCTCTACAGAAGTATCAAGACCGTGGGTGGACGATGCTGTATCCCGGGACGACGGCAAACATCGGGCAGTATCGCGAGGTTTTTAAGCCGGGATGTCGGTGGGTTGGAGATCGGTTTACGTGGCGCATCCGTCTGCGGAAGGAAAATGTAGTGCGTCGACCTGTGAACCCATACTCATTGGCCGTCCATTGCAGTCCTATGGCAGTCACGTCGTTCAAGCTTGTGTGGAAGCCAACTGCGGAGGTGATATCTCATCAATTACGGCATCATTCATTGTACTATTCATATGCAGTTTATCGAGGACTGTGTGTGGACGGCCTATGGGTGGACGACGTGACGGACGAGCCAGATACAGACGACCGGTTGCGGCGATTGTGAGTGCATTTAGCTCATTGCTCGACAGAGAAGGTTAAATGACGTTTGGCACAGTTCAGATACTCAATTTTTGGAGCGTACGTTAACGAAGTACAAGGGTCTGTTCTTAACGGGAGGGGAGCAGCCAAGTGGTTTTATAGTTCCATCAATGTTCTTGGACGAGTGATTAGTCCTAGTCGGTCGAGGCGAAGTCAGGAAATAATATGGCGTACCTCCCAATGTTATAGCACTTTTTTTGGGTGTCGCTGTTGATCGAAACAGGATTGAATGTGAAGGGGTCAAGTGTAACATTGACGGGTAGGAGGAGAGGTTTGGAGACGTTCACGGAGGGGTTGTGGAGGAAGCTAGCACGAGCTTGACCGTATGCTGTCGCGGCGCCTGCTCCAAGGAGGAGTACACCGGCGGTGAACGTCGCAGTGGACCAGTACATGATGTCGTGAACAGTGGGGTGGTCGCTGTGTGCATCATTCGCTGCTTTGATGATAGCGTGCATGGTGCGCATGAGGAAGATTGCGACTCCATCGATGTCGGTTCGTTGTGAGTAGAAGTATAGCACAAACGAGGCACCGTATTTTTCTTCTTCCCAATCGTCGAACATTTCCCATATAACAAAAGCATGTCCGGAAGGTAGGTCTGGTTGATGGCGAGTGATTCGTAGTCGTTGAGGCTGTGAGGAGTGTCCATGATCAGTATAATTCGACAAAGATGTGGATGCGTAAGAAAACATGCCTGGAAATATTTGCCTAGAATACCTGCTCGTTGTAAGGTGAGATGCGCATTCCGAACGTAAGTTAAGAATGTCCGAATGTTCTCTCGGTTCGTGTCATTCCAGGTGATGAGGTGGGACTGTGTCCAGGCACGAATGTGATTCTCTAGTCAGGGGCGTGGAGAAGGTTGCTATCAATGTGCGGTGGAAGTTGGAAGAGTATTTACCATGAGCAGCGTCTGCAACCAGCTCGCTGTGTGGCCGGCGAGCTATGATATATGAAACGTGTGGCATGGATGGATGTGGGACGTGGTAATTTGGGAGTGGCGGTCGTGGGGAGCGGCTCGCGGAGAGGATAACAGACTCGGAGATGCAGTGATGGCGGAGATCACACGGAGATCACGGAGTCATTGATCAAAATCAGCGATAAGAAGGCAATCACCGGCTTTGACGGAAGACAGCGGACAATAGTGCCACTGCCAGATGCGTGGGTTCGAATCCTGTCCTCGTGTTAATCCCATTATTTTTGGTGGTGCTGTAGCGCGGGTGGTAAGAGGTTGGAATATGTTCAGTGTCTACGTCGAGAAAAGGGGTACACAGGGAATATGGCTAAACGGGATGGGCGATATGTAGCAGCTGTTCGTCCTCAGGGAACTCTTCAAAAGTACCATCGGGCTTTATCCCTACAACGTTAACTCCGAACCACGAACGCCAGCTCCAGTCATGGTTACATCGTCCTCCTCTTTGGTATTGTACGGAAGTGTCATATGGTAGGAACTTGGTACCGGTGTTGTAAGCGTGTGTGATGGTAAGATCATCGTAGTTGAAGAGAAGCTGCAAGCAGTGGCTATCACCGACAGTGCGAGTTCCTCGTGCGCACCAAGGGGTGTAACACGTGTCAGCAGGCTGCTCGTTCCACTTCCCGTCACTGGTGTGAATGAGCCATCCGTGCGATTCATACCAAGGGACTTCGGTACCAGGAGAATCGCAGTGCGGTCCGTATAATCCACGTCGGTTTAAGGTCAGCGATGGATACAGAGAGATGAGGGAGCAATGTGTGAGTGCGTTGCTATCGATAGTGACCATGTCCGATGGGACAAGTGCGAGGGGTGTGTCAAGAGGAGTGTGGGAGAGGCAAATCGCGGTATCGCTCGATGTTTTGCCAAGAATGACGGGGTCGGAGGGTTTGTGGAAGGGTGAAAATGTGCAGTGGAATTCGGACTTGATTCTGTCCAGGAGAATAGGAAAGGTGTGCAATGGGCACGCTACATCCACTTGAGTGACAGTGGAAGGGTGTTCACGGAAGAGATGTGCGAGAGGAATTTGACCCAGAATAATGGCATGAGTGTCGCTCATGAGTGCACGGAATGGAGCAGCATCGAGATGGGCGTGGTTAAGAAGGTTGTTGTATTCGGTGTCGAGAATGGCGTTCGATATGTTGCGGAGGTCGTGCGACACAGACCTGACGACGATCATCATGTCGAAGGGGAGGTACAAGACGACATGCCTCCATAGCTCATGCGGTAAACTGAAAGTAGTAATTGTCAGCGTAACGGACATGGCTTCACGATTGCGATGAAGGCCGTACATAGGCAGCATGGCTGTAAGGAGTGCGGTCGGTGTTCGCGTGCAGGAGAGGTGCATTAGTCACGACCAAGATTATATGCGCAAACGATAGACAGAAAGGGGGTAGTTGTGGGTATCATCGGACGTAGAGTAGAGTCGTAGGTGAATATCGTCGGGAACGAGAGATACAGCAATTTCACAGCAGGTGTAGAGGAGAAGTCAAATCAATTGCAAATACATTCACAAATCACGGTTTCGGTTGAGAAGCAGTCGCATTGTAGTTACACAGCGTGTATGGAAGTAGTACGGCGACGAGTGTCAATATCAGACGGCACGTAGGGAAGAGGGATGAAGTTAGGCGGAATACTCAACGTCCTTGGTTTGAGCGGTCAGGCGGGAGGAGGGTGTGACTGCAAGGAGACGATAGATCCTCTCGAGGCCAAAGCGAATATGCCAATTGGTGTAAGGTCTGTTGTAAACGACGTTCTTCTTGTAGTTGCCGCTCTTGCCATCCTTTGCGTTGGAGTCAGTGGCGACGGTGTCGTGAACACGTTGCAGGGTTCCCTCCACGACAACAATGTCACCGCTCTTGAGAGACGTCGGGTGGTCGATGTGTTCCATCTTGTCTGGTTGCGTGATGAGTTCTTCTCCATCGTAGATGGCGTCAAAGATCTTGTACTAGCGTGAGGCAATGGGTCAGCAAGAAATGCCATTTGGAGGTGTGAGTAGCTATGCTTACCCCTCCCGATCCGTCTTTCTCATTGTCTTTAAGAGCCCAGATGCTTCCGTTGTCCTCCTTAGGTGCCTTGAGAGGCTTGTACTCGTATGCTGACTGGAATTGTTTGAAGCGAGCATAGTCCTCTGGTCGGAACGGAACGACAGAGATGGTAGTGTAGGAAGGAACGGTGCCGTCCTTGGAGGCGATCAGCACTACGTCGGCTTCTCCGAGAACCCATCCACGCATGGGCTTGAGCGTGTTAGGATCACAGAGAAGGTTGTTGGTTTTGTTGAACCTCTTGTCGGAATCACCGAACTTCAGGACAGTTGGCATTGTCGAGAAAGCGTAGATGTAGGCAGTAGGGACTCGCTTCTTTACGATGCCGTGGCACCGTTGCACAAGTGGATCGGGTATGAAGGGCCGATCTTCGAATACATCCTGTGTCGGCGTGAGCGTTAAACGGCGAGATTGGGAGGAGACATGACATACGGGTGAAATAAGGCATTGGCTTGAATTAGTGTTGACAGCAGCATCGATGGCTGTCCTGGGGAAGATGCTGTAATCGATGTTTACAGCAGATCGTGCAGTCGAAGAAGCAGGTGCTGTGGTGCTGTTCGCAGTCATTGTGGAAGATGTAGACGAAGAGGGAGGAATAGTAGGAGCCGATGGATGAACCGGGGTGGAAGGGCTTGGGTCCGGCGCGGCGTGAGCAGGTGGATTAACCGGGAGGGAAGGGTTGGGAGCCGGGGCAGTATCGTGCTCAGGCTGTTGGCCGGTGGTTCCAGTGGTAGAAGAAGATGCTGAAAACACATTAGCATTATTTGCAAACACATTAAGAGATAATCTTACTCTGAGTGGTAGAAGTAGGGGGATCGAGAGTCGGAGAGCGAGTGTGTTCGCCAGTGTGGGGAGTGGCATCGTCTTCACGTTGTCTTTGCAAAACGTCAGGCTTCAGTAGAGCATAGCATCTTCAAATTACTCACTTCTTGGATACCTCAACGTCAGAGAGGTCGGTAGGGTGATCTTTACGTTTCTCGATGCCGGTGGTCGAAGCCATAGCGGAAGATCGTCGAGTGTTGGGCATATGGTGGTAGGGGTTCTGGGAATCAAGACCAATGGAGTGTGCAAGATTGAGTTTTGTCGAGTGACATATGTTTATCCGATTCCGGTACTGTATACGCACTTGTCGTTCCGTTACGGAGCTCGCAAGGAGGTTCCGTTATCCTCTAGAGGTTATGTCAATGGCTTGGCAATATGAAAAAGGACATATGGACGGTACTTAGCATCTAGCAATCCAATGTGCGTGTGTTATCAGCGAAAGCGTCGATCGGCCGGATGTATGTCATAGTGGGATCGCTGTAAGGGGTGGCAATCTCCTAAAAGCTTGCCCCAAGAAGTAAGGAGCGAACACAACAAGGTCAGGGCATGCAGTCCATTGAACTCAAATTACACGATGCCTGGATGTCATGGGATGACATGTGGTTTCTTTGACCGAGAGGTTGCAGTAGAGGTTGGAGATGTGGACGAAGGCTGTTTGTCGATCCAGGTTTGGATTCTGTATCGGTAAAGGAGGCCGGGTGAAGAAGCGATTAGAGCGGACTGCGGTAGGAGCGGAGAAATGAAAGACTGAAGCCGAAGAGGAGACATGATCAACTGGCGGCCGCCGCTGTGCGCGTTTGCGTGCCGTTGGTCGTTCTCGCAGTTGTTCGTGAATCACGAGCCAGCATATCTGTCTCGTGTGCGTGTGGTACTTTGAATCCGTCGTACGGCAGGAGCATTTTTCCGTGTCGGTTATACGTCCGCTCGATTGTCGATCAATGATCGAGAGGAACGAGTGCTGTTGAACTTCGTGCACGATGCATATGCTAGGCGTGAGGCGTTAATATTCTTTCTCGAATATCAATTGCAAGGACAATAGAAAGAAGAATTGCATTCTGTGTTATCTGTATCGATTGGGTAAACTTTGCGTAGCTCTTCTATCGCCGTTTCCTGCTGTCCATCCGTTGGCGATTCTAAACATGAAAGTATGATGAATTGATCTTCTTCACTCCCGGAGTTACTTACCTTGACCCGTTGGAATGCGTCGACGACACGCTTCAAACTATCGTCGTTCTCATGAAACCTTTGGACGGCTTGCACGCCCTTCTTGGTGAACTGTATCGATGAACCAAAGCGAGTCGCATTCCCGATACTTGAAGAACGAAGTGTTACATGGTGGTCTTGCGATCCGCGCCAGAAGTTCTCGACCATACCGCGACAGCTGTTAAACAATGATCAATCCCATGACTGCTTGTATGCCATGCCGAATGACGTACTTCGGAAGGTCGATTGCAAAGGCGTAGAGTGGAATGAGAAATTCGCCTCCTTTAATCTTGTCGTGGTCGATGTCGTCGTCAAAGTTGCCGTCAACGGTACCGGCCCACCATTTACCGTAAACCATAGGTGACCAGTCGTTGTCCACGTGGGAGAAATTCGAGAAATTGAACGCGGTGACCGTTAACGCATTCATGAATGGTTTGGCAGGATCGCTTCCATCGAGAACAAGGGTGTCGTACGACGGTATACCAAGTCTGTAAAAAAGATCGTGAATGCAGTCGCGGATAGTGTTGACCGAATACACTTACTTAGTGGCAGTAACGGCGACCGATTGCGCTGCACCGGGCATCAGCGAAAAGAAGTCTTCCCGATAGATGCTAGCGACGTGAGGGAGCTCCTTCAACGTCTCTTCGAACCTGCAAAGCGGCGTATGAGACACCGTACGTGTGGTAGAGATGGTTCGTCTCACTCCTTTGCTCTCCCAGGCTTTGGTGCGTACCATCCCAAAGACTTGTCAGTTTCCTGTAAGTTATGCCATCCGATGGCGTACATCGAACCGCGTGGTGGTGGTCCTCTGATCTCACGTGTCGATCGTTGTACCTCGCCAGTCGCGTGCACTGGAGGCGCATCTTTCGTCGTTCCTTTCTGCGCCTGTTTGCAGCATTCAAACCGTCATTTATCGGGGTGTGAAGCGAAACGTACAAAAACATACACTGTTGGTTTTGATGGGCTGGCCGACGTCGGTGTACTTCATCAGGGTCTTGAGCCCTTTCCGAAGACCTTCCAACGTTACTTCATCGTAGCGGTCCCACGGACTGTACAAGAACAGTCAGACGTGTGAATCGGGGCACCGAGGTAAGTGCTACCTCACTTACGTGATACGGCAAGCAAAGATAAGTTCTTTTGTTTCCTGGTCGAAGAAATAATGTAGGCCCGGTGCTGAGATCCAGAGGATCTGATCACGAGGAAAGCCGGGATCGGTAGAAGCGATGGGAATAGGGGATAACGCTTCCAAGGAACGGATGCGTTGGAAGACGTCGAGATTCTTTTCAACAAAGTGGATGTGAACATCGGGTGTGTTGAACAACGATTGGAAAGCCTGAATCGACAACGCTTGTTATTATTCAGCAGACTAGGAAGTATCGAACATGCTTACCTCGCTTAACGCGTCCTGAATCCGTTGAGGAATATTCGCGACGGCTTCCTCCAACGCCTTTACACGTTCCTGTTCTCGACGCTGCTCGTTGAGTCTCTCTTTCTCTGACTCCTCCGCGGCAGTCTTCTTCTCTAATCGTTTTACCCGTCTATCCAACGCCTGTGCGTTTTTCCTCTTCCGCGAAGCCGCACGGGCGGCCTCGTCCGCTTCAGACAGCGGTTCCTTCGGTCGTGCTGTCCTTTGCCATTGGATCGCACCTTCCGGCTTGGCAGGCAACGACGATGTACGCGACGACGACGCCTTGAAACAAGATCAGTCACGCTGTTTATTATCGCATGAATGGTGCATGTTGACGTACCTGGGACGACATCTCACTCGTATCGTCCTCAATTTCGCCCTCCTCGAGGCCACCCAGGAGTTCTTGTTCGGTCAAAAGACGCGGCATCTTCAGTGGGACCAAATCTTCTTTGTCCAGGACAATTCCGAACTGCTGTAAGGCGTCGAAATTGCGGCTGAGGTCCATCTGTAAACGAAGTTTCATAATCAATATCACTGTACGCCGGAAACGGCATTCGAAAAAGCTACCGAAAGTGTCCTTCCGCGATGTGCGTCACTGAGCGGGGAGAAGTGGGGGAAAAAGTCAGATTGCTACGAGTCCCTGGGCGTGCTGTTTAAATCCGCGTGTGTCGCAGGAGGATCCAAATCAGATAACGCATGCCTCATTAGCACATCTATCACGGAAGAAAACCGGCGAGATAAACGTACGGGCATCAATAAGTGATCCGAGGTTCATCACACGAACGTTGTGATGCGTAGCCAATATGATCGTGCGCATCACAGGTCCCTTTGACCCGCGCGCAGATCTGTCTCCAAGGTCACGGTGGTTCGCGCAGGTACAGGTGGGGGGAGGGGTCTAATGTTCTCTAGCGGCCGTAGAAACGGTATCAATAAAAAGCGACTGTAAGTGCGAGCATATGAGTACTGTTTGCATGTGGAAACGACGCGAAATCACTCGCAGTAGTAGTATTGTATGAGGGCAAGGTTCGCGCCCTCGGGCGCTAATAGGCGCCCGGAGGCGCGACTGCTATTGGAGGGAAGCATAGGTTACACAACATCGGTAAGTCGTGAATGTAAGTATCTAAAATAGTAGCGAAGCTTAACGCAAACCGATTAATGCCATTTGGACCACTGGAACTGGCTACTAACTCACCTGAAACTGAAAACTCGAACCGCCTCTGCTGCATGGATGATATCACCCTTCTGAACATCGTCTGAGCGGTCGATTTTCGACATTTCAACCAGAAATGGATAAGGGGAGGTAATGTGACTCTGTTGATGCCAAGAACGAGTTCAATATCGAGGGCAAACGATGTGATAGAGGTCTGCTATCCTACCGACGAAACGAGCGCTTAAGCGCCCGAATGAGGGCACTCAAGGTGGCTTATCACGGTGGCAAGGTATGGGAAAATGTGTAGGGCTCTAGATACAGTTACATTATGCCGTTTGAATGATATAAAGTGGCAGTGAACTCGCCTTGCATGAAAAATGTGAGCCTAATGTTCAGGAAGGCTGAGCTGGCACCTGTAGAGCCATTCTGTGCAGTCAGGCGTTGCATATTTGACTTAGAGGAAGTAGATATACGTGGCGTGAGTCGAACGAGCCCTTAACGCAGCTGCAATTCGCAGAGGGGAAGAGTGTGGAGGCTCTCGTTGTCGGCGACGAGTTAAGCGCCTAAGCGCCGAGCATCTCGATCCGAGTTTCCGGCGCCGGAAATTGCCGGGAATAAACTGCCAGCTCATCTGCTTCACGTTTGTTCCTTCCACACATCCCAACTGCAGGCCCATGCGCCAACCTCACCTCATGACATTGAATTCGTACCCCAGGCGCACTCGTGCCTTTTGGCCATGCACTGGGAAGGCGCGGTAGTGTGCTTGCACCTCCGGATTCCCCTACCGCGCGACCTGTCCCGAGTTCCGCCACACGTTTTCATTGCAGGGCGATAGCGTCCGCAATCACCGTGTCTGTGTCCCTTATGGTGGGTCATATTTACCTATCGTACAGAATCATTCAGTGATAGCGTTTTTCTTTGGACAGATGCATTCCTCGTGTTCATGTGCAGATCAATTTCGGCCCACAGTTCTGGGTCGAGTACGCAACACGGTCTGTCCCGTCTTCACCGCTGGTGTAGCTCCGCGACCAGCACCTGTCTTTCTTATTTCGCGACGTTTGTACGACCATCGCAACTCACGATGTCGTTTAACGTCGCGCAAGGTGCTCTCAGTGCACATCTCCACCACGGTCATTCTTCATTTCCTCCTCCCATCGGTACATTCTTCGTTGCTATGTTACCATCCTTCAGGCTTGAATCCCTCACGCAACCACCTATTACCAAGTACGAAAGAAGATTCAAGGGTCAGGACTAACGAGGAGTTTCAGGAAGGACGGTGTGGGAGACGTTGGATAGGAAATAGCGAGTGGATGATGAAGAGAAGACGAGGTTTATGTTGGCGAAGTTTTGAGAGAGTTTGAAGTGGTGGGAGGTTTCTTTACAGCAGTGACGGCGACGTTGGTGTGCGTGTCATCCCTCAACCGCAGGCCACCTC
This sequence comes from Steccherinum ochraceum, assembly GCA_004332605.1. Lineage (NCBI taxonomy): Eukaryota > Fungi > Basidiomycota > Agaricomycetes > Polyporales > Steccherinaceae > Steccherinum > Steccherinum ochraceum. Next base: position 101,756 of record RWJN01000015.1, on the reverse strand, counting down.
TTCGGGCACTGGGACCCTCCGGATTGCACTCAATGTTGTCTCTTTTTCGTGGGAGCGTTCGGCTCGAACTTCGATCATGCGGACGCGTCGCCGCCACCGCGCGGTCGCCCCTCGTCGAGTTGCCCATAAAGGTTGTCGTCGGACCAGGCCGTACCCCACCACCATCACCGACACGTACTGGTGTAGCGTGGTCGAGTTCGTGCAGGTCATCGTCGCTCGCCACGGACCTCGCTTGGGTGTCCGATCCCTCCTCTGTTGGGTGTTCTTTCTTCACGCGCATAGCCTTTTGACATTGCATGGTGAACACTACTTCGCTTTCCCCTCCTCCTCTCCTTCGACATTCCAGCCACATATCTGCACTCCCGTCACCGTATCCCATCGCCGTTTCTACTACCACAACCACCGTCTTGTACGACCACTTGCTTTCTCATACACCACGCTCCTTTGCCACATGTGTCATACGTTCCCGATTTTTTTGTTCAAATCGTTTGTACTAATATTGAAAAGTTACTCTCATCAACGGAGACGCTGTGATTGTCACATCCGTGTCTCCACCACTTCGAATCTGATAGAAAGCCCACTGAGCCATGAGGGATGACACTGTACGTAGAACACATTCTCAGGCATAGAAGTGGAACAGGAACGATCTGAATTTTCACTTCTTAAGATATCTTACAACGGTAGACAAGTCACATCATTGTTGTACTATTCGAACGTGAGCATCACCTCTGTACGCATCAGAATCCTAATCTCCCTCGTTCACAAATCCAATCTTCAGGTCGTCGGTCTCGATGTATTCCATGGCACCGTTGTGATACACGACATCACCGTAGATGTCGTGGATGGTACGACTGCCTCCCAGAGGCTTGATTCTCCTTGGAGGTGACCCAATTGCGCATAAGTATTGGACAAGGTTGGCCTCAATTTCCGGGGTACCGCTAAAGTAGAACTCGCGCTTACGAGCATCGGTTGCAGCGATGTCTGTTCTAGATACAAGGAAAGCGTAAGCTTCTCACTGCAGCATGATGAATCGCTATCGCACTTACATTAAGACAGCCTGCAGCCGGTCCTTCGCTTCTTCCCATTGGGTACCACGGTTCAATGCCGCGAAGGCAGAATAGGGACTATTAGGATGAGGTGAGTTCGAGAGAGAAAATCACAAACAATATCGCTCACCAGATTCTCAAGTACGCTTCAAAGGTATCGTAATTCTCGCGGATAGGATGGTCAACGAGAAAGACTGGTCCGTCATTCGCTGAGGGTCTGGTTACCACCATGATGCAGGAAGGGATGTGAGAACGTGTCGCGATCCACCGCCAACCAAATTATAGTAGCAGTTCTCGCACACAACGGGTATGTGCAAGTGGTATGACATCAGATATCACCTGTACCACCAACACTAACCACAACCCCTGATGCCACAGGGAGTACGCGTTCTTCGCTATCATCGGGGCCCCTTTCTCAGTCTCCTTTTTCCATATCTCACAATACTACCGTGTTGCCAAGAACAGAGTGAAGAAAGAGTGAAGATTTTTTCATCGGCACGGAGGAAAGGGGAGAAACGATCGTAAGGTACGTCTCCGTCTACTTGAATCTTTTGTATTCTGCCTTGTACCAGCACCTTCCAATCTGCTACCTACATCTACCCACATAGCGAGCATCGCTCACAAAAATGCCAGTCTCAGACCTGCTACTCTTTCCACCCAACCCTCTGCACGAAGTGAATTTCGCAACATTGTGAGTTCGTACGCAGTTTGTAGAGCTATACTCTGACTAATTCTTTTTTATGACAGCCCGGAAGATGATCCTCATTTCGAGGACGTGTACTGTGATTTCCAGATCCACACGTTCGTCGATGACTTGCAAACCTATCACCGGTATGTGTCATCCTTTCATGTTTTCTGTCAGTCATTGACGAGGTGGAACTGTTCACACAGCCTTAAAACCCGTACCGGAGTGCCGAAGATGAGGCTTTGCAAGAAATACCTTGCCGTCAAGGGCAATCCCTCCACGTTCTCATCGGTGACAAAAGCCCTCACCAACCTGTCCACCAAAAAGAATCCCCTGTCGAGCGTCTGCATTGACCAGAAGCAGTCCGTCATCAACGATGCTCTTCCATACGTCATTCTTAAGAAATCCCGTTACGAGTTATCAATGTTTTCACATTGCATTTACTTCCTACTCTACGAGACCGTGATTACATCGACACCCATTATTCTTTAGTAATGTCGTCCCTGTGATGCGTACTACCGGAATTCTTGCTCTATTCAAACGATCTTTTCTATTGCTGTCTCAGGAATACGTACATGAACGCTGGTCTGCCTTCGAGAACATCTAAGTTACCATTTGTCACTTGAGTTTCTTCCTGAAGATGACCTCGATGCAGTTGGCCATCGTACCTGAAACTAACAGTGTTTTGGTCAATGTACCTTGCGGTAAAGTGATACCCATCGCTGTAAAATATTCCAGTCAGGATATACGTCTCAGGTGTACCATTGATAAGTACGACGCATTGGGCTTCAGGTTGGAAGGAGGGTCGTACACTGGTGCTTGCCGGAGGTACGTCAAGTACTAAGATAGGTGGAATGAAGTGAAATGTGCACACAGTCGAGCAGCATCCCTGCAAACCACAACACGGACAAGAATTAACAGTGGGACACGCAAACCGCAACGCGAAATACGATTCTGCTGTGAATGACTCAGGAACAGGCACAGCACGACGGATCCAGTCGTCAGACAGAGGTGTGAACATGTAACGACGCTCATCGCTATCTGCTAATTGGAACGCCAACGAGCATACGGTACATTGCTGATTCAATTCATACATGTCCGTCGCGGGATTAACGAGATGATTCCAGATGTCGGCGACCGCTGAATCACAGTTGCCAAACCGTCTGAAAGCCTGCGGATTTGCAACATACAACGCGTCGCGCACGAGATCACGTGCGTTGCCGAGCGCTTCAGTCAGGTCCGTGGGCGTCGTGATTCTGACAGCGTTCAAAGCGCAGGCCACGCTGTCTGCAGCACAATTCGTGTTCAACACTTGCCCCAAAGTTTCCATCCCATAGTCAACTTGCATATTCCAAAGGTAGGTGAGCACACAGTCATATCCACAGCTCCAATTGATGGCGTCCCATACACAGCCGGCTCGGGAAGTCATCGTTGTTGGTTGCGCATTTACTCTAGGTATTTTCGAAGGCCTTTCAGCAGTGGTTGAAGTTGCACGTCGCTTTTGGTCCTTTGCAACCTCACTGGGATGCGATCTTCCAGCATCAACGTTATCTTTTGTGCCATGACTCCATTCCGGTACGGCTTGTAGGACGGACCCATGAATCTCAAGAAACGGGTTACCACTTGTGGCCGTGTGGGTACGGCGGTAACACTGGGAGGCAATTCACTCGCAAACTTCATACGTGTCACGTCATCCAATATCTCGAGATCTCGCAGTTCAATCCGAAGAGAACGTATGGGATTCTTTTGGATCTTGTCCATTGGCAGTGCTGAAAGTATCAATGTTCCTTGCGGACTTGAACTTCTCGAAAGACAAGTGTATACTGATAAGTGTGACCGACATTCTTTTAGATTCACAGGATTGACCGGCCGTGTTCTGCCTTGACTGGCGAAATCAGTCATTGCAAAATTAGGTAAGATGCGGACCTGATATCGTGTTACTTTTACATGCTGATCCGACGGTAGAATTACTTCGATTCGTTCAGAAGCAGGGAACAATGGCACGACATTCGGTGGTAAGCCTTCAACCCTGATCTCTCGTGGAGGATGCTGCAACTCTGCAAACAGGACATCTAGAAATAGATGGCTATCGTCCAAATTACAAGCAATCCAGTCGTACACCTTCGCCTCTGCACCATTGGTAATGCATAGTTCCGTTGCGTCGTTGTGCTTGATCATAATTGGCATACCTTTACAGATCGACAACATCCCAGGATTATGTTCGGCAAGACCAGCGGATACACCCCATAACAGCTCTCGCAGCGAGCCTGTCACATCATCGCTGATTCTCAGAAGATCAATGGTACGCCTCGAGTCCCTCATTTCAGCAGCCGCGGAATCAAACTTTTTCCTGGTGCGCAAAGAGTCCACAGAATAGAAAGTTGTCAATGGCTCGCCAGTCCGCTCGCTGAATTCCGCTGTAGCCACCGAGTTGATGGCGTCACGATGTGCATTCCACGGTGTGATTATCGCTTTGTCTAAAAACATTGGATCTCGAATGTGATGCATGCATTGTGGATGGCCCATCTGCATACGTTCTAACAATCGAATATCGTCTTCATCACAGTCACAATACCTCAAATTTCCAAGCATCTTACGGTATGCAACATCATCACTCGTAACACCGACTTGACGCATGTTCTTTCGTAGGATTACGACAGTGGTGAATCCATACCACAGTGCCTTTCCCATCGCACTCATTTGCTTCTTGCCACTTGTCGCATCCGATGACAAACCAATTTTATCGCTGTATAATGCAGAATACTGTCCTCCAATTGCAGGAGGAAGCTGCGCAAAATCACCTGCGACGATCATCGTTTTTCCCCCGAACGGTTTGTGCTTGACACGGAAAATATCACACATACGTTGACTAATACTGCATAGATCAGCGCACGAGACCATTGAAACCTCGTCCATGAAAAAGACATCGACGTTTTGAAGACGGTCACGTATTTGCTGTAAGTGACTTTGGGTGATTCCACCGTCCCCGTGTCCAAGACCTAAGACGGAATGGTACGTCGCACCTCCAACGAGAGCAGCTGCCGTACCTGTCGGTGCCATGACTGCCATACGCGAAGCTTGACCATTTGCGTTTAACCATCCCATAATTGCCATCAACACTCGTGACTTTCCCGTGCCACCCACACCTCCCAAGTACATGTGTAATGCAGGTGGCAACGGGCTTGTTTGTAAGTGGTTAACCACAATCCAGTACGCGCGAGTTTGCTCCTCATTCAATTGCGCCATTGCGGCAGTCACTTCAGGGTCCATGTCACTATCAAAAACGGAATACTGATGCTGCTTGGTGGCAGCCTCAGCTCGCACACGAGATGACTCGTCCATTCCGGAGATCGTGACCGAACCTTCATGATAACGTGCAGGTTGAACACCACGGTACGTTTTGTTCTCATCAGCCTTCATGTTGGATATGCCCAACGAGCCAGAGATAGACTGTGCATACCGCATATCACGCCGGGCAGCCTCAAACCGGCTTTTCCACTGGTCTATTGAGGTACGATCAAGATCTTTAACCCGTGGAATCTGGCATGTAGTGTCGTGTGGTTTAGTGCCAGACGGACACGAACTGTTGGCTCTCTCAGGCGAGGACGTCGTCTTCCATTCGGCAATGCGTTTCAGCATGATGTCGAGCTGTTTGTGGAAGCGGTGAGTGTCTCCCTTGTTTGCAATGACAGAACGCTCGACCATATTTAACAAATCACTAGATGTAAGGTTCTCAAAACCTTTCGTCTTTACCTCTCTGTCGAATGCATCCATGGCGTCAAAGATATTCCCAAACGAAACATTGCTCTCGTTGCCCTCCCTCCTTTGGCGCGACAGATCGTCTCGTGCATCATAGCACTCGTACAATTCGTTCATGTGTGCCATAATTGCCAATTGCTGATCTGTAAACGCAGTTCTCTCAAAAGCTTCATTCCATGTTTTACAGCCTTTCTTCAAGTCCGATCCGACACGCCATCCATTCGGATCCAAAAATGTAAGCATAAACATGCAGTACAACTCCCGGTTTCCATGATCTTTCCGTGGCAAAGCTGGCCCGAGCAAGAGCAGCACAAGAGACCGAGCAGTGTTTAAACGTGCAAGAAGGTGCGTTGAGCGCTGCGAGTGAGGCGTCCGGAAGCGGAAGAACTGTGAGCGATCTATCATAGGATCAGAACGTTCGAAGAAGGAGCCTTTCCCAATAAGTTCCACGGAAGAAGAGACGGTGCGTGTCCTATGTATGACGGGCACCGGATCTTCATCTTCACTATCTTCATCGTTATTGTGCACACGCTTGCTCATGACGTCTGTTGCTTTACATGACCAGGTTGTGCCCAGGAAGTCATACAATGACATATGCTCAAATTCATCGGGCCGGAGGCAGTAATCCGCGACGCGACTAGTCATGACGACTTGTCCTTGCGAATGCCTGATGTAAACATCATCTGCAACTTCGTTCTTATCGTATGGCCAAGGTGTGTTTGTCTGATCAGCGACGGCATGAACATACGAAGTCCAAAAGACATTTCTAAAATCTTCTCCCGTATAGTGATCGGGATATCCAAGCATCTCATGCATGACCATAGGGCCACCAACCTGCTTTTGAGCTGTTATTGCATTGACGATCTTTCCTATCAGTCGTCGAGCGCAATCTTCACTACTGTTGCTGGTAGTCAACACTTCGTCTCGACGTCGGAGAACCAACAAGATTGCTTCAAAAAATGCGTACAACTTCAAAGAGCTCTTGGTAATGTAGTCGGTGATATAGACCACTAATGCTCTACAGATTGTTCCGGATAACAGAGATCCAACGTCGCTGTTGCACCTGATGATGTAAGAAAACAGGGCGTTCCATGTGTTCACCCAGGCTTCACGCTTTTTCATGGTAACACTACCGTCTTCCATATTCACTTCCGTTTCTTCATGCAGGTCACGAGGGAAACGGCCTTTGCAAGAATCATTTGGATGTTTTTTGCAGCCTAGATTATGCTTTTCAGCATGGCGATTTGAAAGATACACTATCTCATCGGCATCCTCTGTCATGTCCGCAAGCCACTTCTCTCGGGCCACATCATTCTCGAAATGGTCGGGAGGTCTTTGTGGTAAGCATGTCGTCGGATCTCTGTATCCATCCATAAAAGCAGAAGTGTGCGCATTCACGTCATACGGAATGTCCTCATCGTCTACGACTACATCTGATTCACGGTGACTTTTCGTCTTGCGCGCTTTCCGTTTCCGATTGATTCGATCCCTAATGTGACTCTCTGTACCAGTCGAAAACTCTCCCTGATGAACGGATTCAAGCCACGCAATTAATTGACGCTGAAACATAGGATTTTTGCCTGAGACAATCTCGTCTCGAATACGCTGAGGACTAAAACTCCCTTTGATCCAAACCATCAAGTGCAAATGCAAAGTAGACCGCCCTTGCTCCTCCACTGTCCCGTAGTACGCAGATGTAGGCCCAAACAACCCAGGTGAGTCCTCCCCGTAGTGCAGTACATGTTTAATAAAGGACGTCACCATCAGATGAAAGAAACGTGCACCGGCAGCAGGATTGCGGATAATCGCCCTCATTCGATCATCATATGATGCCAGCATCGGGCAGCACTCCTTCAAGTCAATTGGCATCCCGGCAAAGTATAAGCACACGGGACTTTTGAAGTCAGCGGGAGAGAATGTCACGAAAAACGACGGAGATCCGTACGTCGAGATCATGTTTCTCAGGTGGTCTCGCATAGCTTTCCTTCGTGCGTTCGAACCGGGTACATGTGTGGAAGCAACTCGGATACAGTCGAGGAGTTGCTGACACTTTTCCTCCTCCTTGTTCTCAGGTCTTACATAATCTGATCCTTTTGCCCGACTTGCATATGCCGAGAGGACGGAAGTATCTATCGTGTTAAGCAAGTCCTTCACCTTGTCAAAATTTTGTCGCCGAGTAAGCACGTAACTTCCTCTTGTACTACCTCTGATCTGTTCCTGATTGTACAGCAAATACGCAAAGTACTCATCCTCTTGGAAACGGCGATCATGATACAGCAGCAAATGCCGGATATGTGGACGGCGATCAACTCGTTTCGAGCGCTCCTGTGGACAATCGAATCCTCCGTATCCATAGGGATACAACCAAGGAAACATTCCCGGATATAACTTTGGATTGTCGTAAATACTCTCAGGTTTGTTTCCTCGTTCATATTGCGCGATGAGTCCACCTTCTCTCAAATGCTTTACAGCACTCAACAGTTTCTCAGATGTGGTCAAGTCTTCAAAGTCATCTCCGTTCATACCGGACACCGCAAAACTGCACATGCCAGATGTCGTTCCGACACTTTCTCGGTGATCGTACACAGGCAGTGTTTCCCGTGACACAGACCCGTCCGTCTGACGGCGCAAGCCGCAAACCGGCAATTCATTGTCTTCGTACGTCTCCAACATTGCGTCCGCCTTCTCCATATCCAAATCCACATACTGTCTGTGATGAACTTTGAGCCAATCCAGTGCAGCTTTAACAACACGATGTCTCACAATGAGAGGCGTACGGTCAAGCAACACGTCATTCTGTTTCACGTCCCCTGTCAACAGTACGGCCAAGCAATCTTCAATATCCTGTCGTGGTGGAGGAAGAACACTGTAAAACTTTGGAACAGGTTGCGCGAAAACAATAGCATTTCCAGAATACTTCCTCTGAGACGGTTTTCCCGAAACATTGACGCGCACCATCGAGATACTGTGGCGATAGCGCGAGACAAGAAGCTTTTCCACGAAATTCAAAGCCTTCAACTCTTCAGGCACATCCCCAATCCATAGACCATTTGCTAAGCTGAATCTCGGTTTCGTTTTCCGCCGAAGAGCCCGCAAACACATCTCGCAGACGGCCACAGAACGACTGTCAGAAGTAGTACCTGTGACACCTCCGGAACATAATATAGCTCGTTGTGGATAGACCTCAACATTCAACTTCTCATGAGTGCGATACAAGTCGTCCCATGTTAACACGGACAACAACGGATCATGCAGATTCAATCCTGTGAGCCGTGTTCTCTGAACCCCCGCACCACAGACACCACATGGACTCTCGCCTATCATATCGTCAGAAATAGAGTCGCACCATGAGCGACATATGTCAGCCTTCTGCGCCGTTGTGAAAACTTCTGGAGGATACACTGTAGGCGATTCATTCTGCGAAGGTGAACGAACAGTAGAAGGAATGAAAGGCGCATACTGGCGACCGTAAGTATGCATCAAACCCGTCGCCGGTCGAGTCGTGAAGGTCGGTATCCGTGAGTTGACTACAGTGAAAGCCGCGTATTTAAATAAGCATTCCATAGTACAACAATGAGATCGTAGGAGTGATCGCACGTCCGCTGCGCTCCTCTTTTTACGCGGAATGGCAACACCATGGGAACGCAGTACTTGTGCCACCTCACTCGCCGTGAGGCGATCAGCTAATAATACAACCGGAAGACGACAGTATATGACACCCGTAACGGACATCGCTTCATTTTCATGCATGCATCCGACAAACGGCAATACATCATCGAGGGACATCCCTTCAAAGGAGCCCAATAACAGCTCATAAGAGGAGAGCCACCCCACGGTGACTACGTGATCGGGATGGACAGCATGGTTGTTGCTGCCCTTTCCGCCACCTCTGAGAGCAGGCAATACGATGGGAGGAGGATCGTCATCGGTCCATCCACCGGTGGCAATACTGTGTGATTGCGCCGTGCCTTTATCCCAGCACAGTGCATCACTGGAGGGGACATGCACATCCAAGACACCTACAGAAATCATGCGACGTGAATAGAGGCAAGATCATACACACGTATCAGCACGTACGGATCGCAGCAGCACATCCCGATAACAACCAATAGACCATACACCCACGCATCCACACCAACGCAGATTGCATCAAGCCATCAAAACTATGCATAATTGCTAAAAGAAGTGTCAGACACGAGCAGCACAAGCATGAAAAGGGACGTACATGTAGTATGGTCGTGCAACATCGACGGTGACAACAGTCTTCGAAACAGTGGCACTGGAGAAAGTCGTTCGCATACTTTTCACCCCTCTATAGCCACGTGAAACGTCACTCAAACTGAGGCATCCGTACACCAAACAAGTACAAATACACAGACCGAATCAGGAACGAGCGCCCGCATCGTGCTTGTGACTTAGCTCGTATGAAGTTGACAGAGAACCCCTCAATGATGCACGTCTTTCTTCAGCCCCTCATCTCACCCCAGAAATTTTACGCATACTTTCTACGGCTACAATGTCGCTGTTTGTAAATGGTGAGAGCTCTTTTGATATTGCAACGAGAAAACAAAACTCACACACCGTCACATCAGAGGCAGGCTTGCTGCTGGCACACGCATGGATCACACTGCCTATGCATGCAATTCCTGCGCCGCAGTGCGCAGAGACAAAGACGATATGCGCTACGTCTGAACTTGCGCTGAAGCAGAAACTCTTCATCGGAAAGAACAGCGATACCGGCGATCGCTTCCGACCCGATGTCCTGTACAGACAGCCAACAGATCCTGCCATGGACCCTGAGCAAGCAGTGTTTCGCATCCAAGGATTTGTAGCAGACGCCAACCTTCATCCAATTGGAGACTGGAACAAGTAAGATTCGCTTTATTTCTCTATGCCCTTCATGCGGTTCATCTTACGGGATCGGCGATCGACAGACGACCTGAAAACTGCATGCAAGCAACGCAGTGGATCAAGCTTGGACCAGGCTTGTTCACCAATGTGTTTACCGAGCAACAAGCGGCGATGGACGCCATTTGCCAATTTGTTCGTTCTGCCCTATTTGTCGAAAAGGATAACTTCCTCTACACACGGGACGGGGCGATCTACTTGAATCGTCTCGTATTCACCAAGGTAAGTTCGTTCATGGCCTACGCTGACTATGATACTCAAAGCAGATAACGACTAGCCTCGTGCAGGCGTGACTCCCTTGAAATGGGATACTTCTGCAGACAAGACGTTCTTCCCCGCACTAGAAAAAGTTAAACACGATTGGGTCATTGCAAGCAGCACGGCAACCTACACTCGGATCTCGGACACCCGAGCAAGACCAGTCTCCGCTGCAGCAATCCAAAAGGGCGATTTCGTCGATGTCGCAATCGTTGCGGACATCACGGCACCGCACAACACGCATCGCCAACGCAAAGTACGCCTGAACCTACTTCGAGTTGTGCAACTGAAGGCCCGTGCCATAAAACAGGTGTGTAACGTGCATTCCGGTATACATTTTCCGCAACTACTAATACTGATCGTCTTACAGCACCACATCTTCCCTGCCAAAAGCACAGACGGTGGTGCACAAAATGAAATGCACAGCGAACCACGGCCCTTGCATGCGCAATCAATGGACGGTCTGGAAGGTACTTGCCTCGATGCGTATTACACAGGCGTGCACGCTGACTTGAAGTGACAGACGACGAAATGGAACAGTAAGATGGAACACCGCACCGCGCCCCGACCCATGTTGACGGACATGTAGCGAAATCTAGCATACTGTGTGATGCGCTTTACGGATAGTGTACTTCGTACGGGTCGAAGACTGTATCGACGGCTTCACGTACTTTTAAGGCATGGTCGACTTTTAAGACACTGTCGATGCCTCTGCAAGCGTGACACCGTCTCATTCGTCAGCCCATTTGCAGTACTCTCACCACGCCCTCTATCTGTACGTCTCTATGTACAAGCGGCGCCCATTTGCAGTACTCTCACCACGCCCTCTATCTGTACGTCTCTATGTACAAGCGGCCCGACCGGTATCCCTGTCCAAACGTCGTCACGTGCCTTTATCGAACCCGACCCGAACATAACCCGAGTTCCCACCCCCTGGGGGGTCTCGGAAACTGTTCCAGACTCGCCATGAAGTCATTCTGACGGAATCAGTCTCGAGAAACACAAGCCAGTCGCCCTCCCCGCCCGCCCCGCCGTCGCATCGTTATCTGAGTCCTCGTCCCGCCCCGTCTCTCTTCCTCCGCTCATCGTCGTCCCCATTGTCCCCGTCGTCCTCGCCAGCTCGCGGCCGTATCTCAGCGTTGTTGCGCCACCGGGGTAGTCGCCCAAGATAACATTCATCGAGATCACACCAGCAGTCCCGGATCCCACGTTCGAGCAATCAGCCCAATTTCCCCACCTCGCCTTTTCTCCTCTCTCCACGTTCCCTCGCTCGGCTCGCTTCTTTTTACATACCCTTCTCCGATCCTTACTGCTCCTTTTTCGTCCCCTGGTCCCTTCAGGCGTCCTCGGGGAAACCACGGATTTGCCTTCTCAATATCTGTTCTTCTCCATCACCACCCAGTCCTCCTCCACCTTTCCCTCCTGACACCGAACCCCCGGCCTGCCCCTGCAAGTCTATAGGTCTCTGCAGGTCCCCTTCTTCGCCCGTACGACAGTCGCGCGCAAGAGCGTGGTCACTCGCTGGCCACCTGCTCTCACCCCATTCATCCCAGCTTCGCGCACCTGAACCTGGGTCTCGTCCTGCGACTTTTTGCGTGAGTGATTGCCATCTTTGAGAAGTTCTCCTTCCTGATTCTCTCCCCATATAACCTCTCCCCAAACCTTCCCTTCAAACGGGTTCATACGCGCCTCTTGCCCACACTACGCACGCGCTATGTTCTTTCACGCCCTCTCAGCCATGGACACCTCCTCACCGTCCACCCTACCCCCGCCACTCCCGCAGGAGAAGGTCATCGCACGACCTTACAAGTGCCCTTACCCACTGTGCGGTCGAGCGTTCAACAGGTTGGAGCATCAGGTGCGCTCGCAGCTTATCCTAATACCGTGCAGCCCGCTGATACGCCCTCCAGACTCGACATATTAGGACTCACACGGGCGAGAAACCCTTCACCTGCGCGTTTCCGGGCTGTGAAAAGCGGTTTTCGCGCTCTGACGAGTTGACGAGGCATGCTCGGATACACAGCAACACATCAAGTAACGATCACGGTTCCTCGTCGAAAGCGAAGGGGAAGGCGAAAGTCGAGCAAAACCACGATGATGAGTACGATGGTCCCTCGTCGCGGATACAAGACACTCAGAACGGCCGAAGACTAGTAGAGGGCTTGGCTTTGGACCAAGGTCTGAGCATGCGAGTAAAGAAGAAAGCGAGGAGCCGAGCCAACAGCGATGACGAGGTGCGTCCTCATGCTTGCGCGCCGTCGGCCGATCCATCTGGTCGAACGATGTGTGCTCTTTATTTTATGTCATGGTCTGACCTCATTTCTTCAGGGCGAGTCATATGCCCGGCCAACCGCAGTCTACACATCCGAGACGGTACCGTTCGAGCGTGGTGCTCGGGTGGCCCCTCATCGTGAACCCCCATCTCCTTCCGCCTTTTCCGCCCTCTCCAATGCCGCAATCGAGGAGCTACATGCTCTGGAACGTCAAGAGGCTCTCCGACGAGCTGAATACGAAGCACGGCATTCTGAGGTCCTCCGTCGCGCAGAATACGAACGCTACAGTGACTTCGTGTCCCCACACTCGAGGCTGAGCAAAAGCGCGTCTAATACCCCCTTGACAACACCCCTCTATTCCCCGCACTTCGAGGAGGGAGGCTATTTTGGCGTCTCCCGCGAACGAGATCGTGGTCGCGGGCCTGTCTATGACGAAACATACGGCGCGCATGATCCTCATCACGTCAGGCATTTCGGCGCACCGCCCTCTCGTCGCGAGCCTTTGGCCATGCACCCCCACTCGTCGGGACACGTGGTGGACGCAAGGGAAAGAGGCCACGGACACTCACATGCTCATGGGGCATGGGCCCACCCTTACCCGCCACCCGCGCACTCCGCTTCACATCGGCCTCATTTGTTTGTCGGACATGAAGACTCGCCATCACCCGTCAGCTCAGATTCGGATTCTATGAATCCGTCACATTCCCCGCGCCATGCTCCCGGTCCACCGCCACCCCACGGCACGGAAGCGTATGCGGGGCTTGTGCCAGGGAGCCGGGCGGCCAGTGGGGAATTCACGTTCACGCCTTCCACGAGTCCGTTCCTTGGTGGCCTGCGAACGTTGAACATTCATTCATCCGGTCCATCACGTGCACCATCACCGTTCCATCTGTCGAGCTCACATCCTGGGAGCCCGACGGACGAGTACTACCCTCGAAAATCTGGTCTTGTTGGCAGCCCGCCACACGCTAGAGGTGTTCTTGCATCACGCAAGCGGGGGAGCACGGGTGATCTCGTCGCCCTTGGCAAGCACTATGCTCCTGAACGCTCACCCAGCGGTGTTCTGTATCACGTTCCATACTATGGAGAAGCCACGTTCACCGCGCTTCCAACACCGCAACTATCAAGTGGTCCCAGCAGCAACGGGAGCAGTCCTGGAAGCCATCCGCATTCCCTCGCGTATTGCCCTCCTGGTAGCGGCAGCATCAGTGCCTCGAGCTCTCGTCCGCCTTCGCCACCGAGCTGGGCCTCCTCACAACAAAAGACCGCTGTCCCACACGGATCGCATCATGGGCAAGGGCGAGATCGCGAACATCCTCATCACCATCATCTGGCTCATTCTGTTCGCGTCGCCTTTGGGATGACACCGATCCATCCGCACGCACGTCATGCCAGCGCAACGCTGCCTCCACTGACGGGTGGTGGTCGCACTCCATCTGAGGCGACCCCACCGATGCTCTTCTCGAGCAGTAGCACCAGCAGCGCGCACCTGACGCCAGACCCACCTTCCGCCGCCGGACTCGCGCAATCGTTGTCCGTCCCGGTCTCCCGTTCAGCGTCGCCGCCTATCAAGCTCCCTCCTCTCAAGTTGCCCTCATCGCCCAACTCACCGTCACACCGGCCAACAGCGTTGAGCGTACGCGACTTGTTGAACCATGACTCCGAGGGGACCCCTGATAAGCCGGCTGATCAGCATCAGTCGGTTAAAGAGGTTGAAAAGATTGAGCTGCCCCGATTCAGTGAATTGGAGGCGGCGACTGGGTTGCGTCGGCTCTGAGGACCGGGTGACCGAAGTGATCCACACGGATGCGGTCTGTGGTTGCGCAGGCGTTCCGCTCCATTTGGTCTTTGTTGTGTTCTTTTCTCGTCTCGTCGTTCTCTGGACTTCGGACTCGTCCTCCTTGTTCCCCAGACGCTTCCGTCTATGTTCCCCTTCACCCTTCCGATTCCTTCCGCTATCGCGCCGCTGTTCTGGTTTTTTATTCGTTCCATGCATTGGGTTGTCTGTGACATTTCTCACTGAGTTTTATTGTGTCCATCGTTCCTCTCTATATCTATCTCCGGTTGAAGTAGAAGGACTTTATCACCCACACCCATAGATTCATCTCCACTACTCTCGTCCCACTCTCTCCGCTGTTACCGTTAGCCGTATTCCACGCCTCCACGGCCCCTCTCCTCTTCCTCATGCCGCAGTCTCAAATCCCCCGCCAACGCCTTTTTATCACGATAACGTCCTCCGCTCCGCTTCTCGCGCCATACATAGATTCCTTTCTTTTCCTCAGTCTCTCTATTTCTGTCGTCGGACTTCCTGTCATCACCCCATAGAGTCGCAGTCAGCTTTCCCGTCCTCGCATTTTCCTCACTATCCAGAGTCCTCATAGATAGATATTATCTATTATGTTATGTCGGGTCCTCTACCTATCTTCTCATCCGCTATCAATCACCCCCCTGTGTTCACACACTTGTAGTCGCAATCTCCGCTCTCTAATCGCGTCTTATTATCTGACGATTCCGTCCTTCCTCATGATATAACGCGTTTCCGCTATCGTGTGCCCGAACAAGCTAGTACTAGCAGCGTCAGCTTCAGGTAACTGTCTGATTGTATCTGTTCGCGATCTTGTCTCACCTTTGCTCACCGTAATATCCTAAGTACTCAACTTGTCCTGGTGTCTTGCATGCCATTTGGCACCCAACTGAACCCATGACCGTTCATGCCACCGGGCCGCCAATCAGGTTGGCTTGTGGACGCTTGTGGACTCGAGATCTAGTTCGTTTCGTACACGGTACCACTGGTTTGTTTGCTGACTATGATTACATTTGATTCTTTGGGTGGTTATACTGCTTATCTATCGTCTCTTCCGCTCTTCACTAGCATGACAACACGACTATTCGAGGACGAGAATGAAAACAAGAAAAGGACAAGATCAAGAGGATCGGAAACGGGTTGCATGGTGGCGTGTTCGCTGAATTTGAAGCTGGGCAGTGGGAGATCTCGGATCTGAGATGTGTATCGTATCGTTGGCGATATCTAGTCTCGGTATAGATATCTTATCGGCGAGGTCTGGTCACTGTGGCGTATATTGATCGTGAGGAGACAAACTGACCTTCAGATATCGTTTTGGAAGAATGCATGGTGAAGTTGAAGTTGATGAACGATCTCTTCGTTCGTCTCTACCGGGATTGCGTCTTGTAGTTCTATTCCCAGCGGCTCCCAAGCTTCCTTCTTTCCGTGTACCGCTACGAACTCTCTGGCCAACGTCTGACCCATCTCCAGGAACTCCGGCGGCATCCACTGTTGAGAATCGGCGAGCCTCTCGACCCTTCCAAACCACACCAACAGGTCGATGAGCCGCTTTTCTTCGCCTTCCAGTCTACGAAAGTGTTCACTTCTGGACCTGCGCCGACTGGACCAGCAGTCGAGTTTCAGGAACAACAGGGCAAAAAATGGAGCGATGGGTACACCAGGGGCGGCTTTATGAGTCAAGAGGCTGGCGGGGGGAAGGGCTGGGATGTAGCGAACTCCTGGGGTGACAATGTTCACCTTGCGCTCCGGCCAGTTTTTTGACGCGTAAGAGCGGCCTGAAAGTTTACACCACAGCACGTCATACGTAGCTCCTCCTTTCTGCGATGGTTTCCTGAAGAATACCCCGCCACCACCTCTCACCAGCATGTCTTTTAAATCATCGGTGGAGTGACGGTTTGTTACCACCGCGATCTCAATGACCTGGAAGAGATGGTAAGAGTGATCCGACCTGGTGAGGAAACATGGGTAAGATAATGGTAAGAAACGCACCTCCGACTTCGGTGAGATTCGATGGTCGTACACGTTGAGGCCCAGATTTCCGAAGATATAACTCTGCAGATCGTTCCTTTCGAAAATCTTGATCGCTTGGTGAGCTACGTCGCGAGGCTCTTTGTCTGCGAATTCCTCTATCGCCTTGTCGTACCATGCTGGCAACTGCGAGCTGAGATTTGCCATGAGTGCGTTACCTTGCACGAGCAGCGGGGGTGCGAACGACAGTGGGGATGTGAGAACGACAGTGGGATGAAGCTTGTCGAAGGTGGCCGTGGGCCGTGCCTCAGCCTTAACATGAGTCCCACTGCGACGGCTCGATCCAGACCACTGCGGCCCAGTGGGATCATATATGCCACGCCGACTGCTAAGAATCATGAAGATAGATTTGGGAATCCAAGAGTCACTTAGAGTGCACTCACATCTATTGGGTTCGACGGATACCAATCGAGGATGTGCCTTCCCATGCACCACACGTTATCTGGTGAACAGCTGAGGGTAGAAGAAGACGTGAACAAACCGAGTGCACGCGTACCAATTTTTCCCGGAAATTCGCACCTGGACTCAACTAGAGCCAAATAGACTCGTTAGAGACGCGGTCTCTCGAAGCTGATTCTTCCCAGAGGCAAAGACAGGCAGAGACTCGGAAAGAGCGAAGAGACAACAAAAAATATGGGACAATCTTGCGTTTACTGCATTAAGGGGGAATCGAACCCCCGGCGGGTCGAACTATTGTTCGATCAATGGCAACGACCCAGGTTACCACTACCCCATTAATGCACCGTGAGGATGTGTGAAACAGTACATCATTGCAATCCGGGCAGCTTTGCTCTCAATATCGTGTTCCATGTCTATTGGCGTGAGCTCCTTCTGTCGTTCGAAGTCATGTTGCGAGCAAGTAGATGTATCGTGGATTGCAATGGACGATTGAACGAATGCGGAGATGCATTGCCGGCGAATTGCACAGCCAGTTTCTAGGCACGACTGGGTTATGCCTGTGGGCGGCTCGGCGGGCAGGCCAACCCGTCGCGTCGACGAGCAGATCTGCCCTCAACGACGACCACGACGTTGATATCCCTCTTCCTCCCATCCCCGCCGTTTCTCTAGGTCTCGCCTCGCTTTGCATGCTCCTCTGAGCAGTCCATTCTTTTGAACAAATACGCTCTTTGATTGTTGCTTGATTGTCCTCAATCTCTCGAACCCACGAATGTTGACTCTGCTTCCTCTCTCCCTGCTCTCCGCTCTTCTCGTTGGACTAACTTATCCCTCTTCTTCCGGTAATGGCGTAAACGCTGTCCGACTTCCTTTCCAAGTTCGCACGACGAACCCCTTTGGGTCCAATTCCTCTTCACTTTCTTCCCTCTCGCGACGGTCGCATTCCAAAAGAGGTCCGAGTTCGGCTACCATCCCGGTGCACAACACGCACAATGCAGAGTATATCAGCAATATTACCCTTGGAGGCAGACAAATACCTGTCCTCCTTGATACCGGCAGGTTCGTGCTTTACAATGCGAAGTTGTTCTCGGTGTTGACACCTCTTTTGAACTTGCACAGTTCTGATTTGTGGGTGACCGGAGATGTACCAAACACGACGGATCTGGGGAAGTCTGTGTCGTTGAACTACGCTGTCGGGAATGCCCATGGTGCGTCAGGATACGGAGAATCAGAGAAATGGCTGGATGAATGACCGGTATCCGCAGGAAATGTACATACCGCCGATCTGACGTTCGCCGGATACTCAGTGTCCGACCAAGTGAGTGTATGTCTACTTGTTCGTGAAATAAATTACTCACATGGCTCTAGGCATACTGTGAGTGATTTGAATGAATGCGATGCACGCTTCCTGAACTCGCCGCCACAGTGCTCGTCACGGATACCTCGTCTTTCTCCATGGACATCGTCTCTCAAGGCTTTGAGGGTCTCATTGGTCTAGGCCCCAACACCGGCTCCACGATCCTCGATGAAGTCGACAACGACTCTGCCTCCAGTGTTCTCGACCGTATCTTCTCCCAGAACAGCACATCCGCCAACTACCTCACCATCCTCCTCGACCGCATCGGCGACACTGCCGAAAACGTCACTGGCACTCTCACCATTTCCGAGATCGCACCAGGCTATGAGAAGATCTCATCCATGCCCAAGCTCTCCGTCGACATGGTTCACAAGCTTACTGACGCGGACCAGCATTGGCAGACGTACACCGACGTCAATGGTGTTATTGGACCCGACGGCCAACCTATCCAGATTGACTCTATCGTCCCTAGTGCACCCGACAACCAGCTTGTGGTCGTCTTCGACTCTGGGTACACTCTTCCGCAAGTTCCGCGAGCCATGTCCGACGCCATTTATGGTCGTGTGCCCGGAGCTGTGTACAACGAAGCATCCGAAGTTTGGACGGTGCCCTGTTCCCAAATGATCAACTTGACTTTCAAGTTTGGCGGCATGGACTACCCTATTCACCCCCTCGATGTGTCCAGCAGCGACTTTAACATGGTTGACGCGACTGGCAACCCAGTCTGCGTTGGTGCTGTGAGTTTTTGACGTAAAGCTGTATGCGCGTATGCTGACGTTTTGGACAGTTCCAACCAATCACGTCCGCGTTCAGTTTGTTGGGTGAATACGATATCATCCTGGGCATGGCCTTCAGTACGTTAACATATCTGCCTCAATTCACAACTAGTCTCTCATGAAACTCACAGTGCGCAACACGTACACCCTGCTCGACTACGGCAACTGGATCAAGGACTCATCGATCGACCAGAACGATCCCTTCGTTCAGCTGCTCCCTCTCACTGACCCTACTACCGCCAAGAACGACTTCGTCAAGATCCGTCTCAGTGGTGTTGACAGCACAGGCGACGCCGCGCACCAGCTCCTCCCCGCAGATCAGATGCAGCACTCTCCCTTCTCCGCAGGCGAGAAGAAGAAGATGTGAGTTCTTGTATGCTGCTCCTTGAAACTGCTTCGTTCTGACATTGTGTCGAAAGGTATGCTGAGAAAGTCCTCTCTCGCTGGCCGTACATCCTCGTCGGTTGCCTGGTCTTCGTCCTACTCATGATCGGCCTCATTACCTGGCGCTGCTGCGTCTGGCGCAAGCGACGCAACGCTGCCAAGGCTAAGACTGCGGCCTCAATGGGTATCAGCACCGGTGGGCTCTCCAAGCCCGAGCCTGCGTACCCATTGGAAATGCAAGGCACCTCGTCGCCCGTGCTGGCAAAGACCAACTACAGCATGGACGACCCGTATGCCTACCACGATACGAAGGCCCGAGATGTAGTCTAACGAACGGAGAAGGTCGGCGGATTCTTTGCAATTCTTGTTGTGGACTATATGGGGGGACTTGAGCCTGTCGTTGCTGCTCTATGGACTACTATACTTCTTTTGCTGCCGCTTCGCTTTTGCTTGTAGTTGAGGCGTTGTTTTAGTACATACGCTGATGTAGCCGGTCTGCAAAAGTTCTTATCTTCAGTACTCAGGCTTTGCACGGAAACGAGGTGCGCGGCACAACGTCTTGCCTCCCGACTCTCCTCTTCTGAGTCCTCTTGCATCTTCGGCATGGGTCCTGGATATCCGATTCCTAGAGTCAAAGTTTCCTGGAAGGCCAATGCCGCGATGCTAGCGATGATAATGAAACCGACACCGCGTAGGGTCTATAGACACAGTGATAACTCACTTATAGATGTTGAACGTTGAACGGTATCAAGCTTAAGCATTCAGGACATGTACAGGTGCATGTTGCATCCGAATCAACAGCAGACAACGGAGAAAAATATTGTGAACTCAACAATGAAGTGCATTAAGGGGGAATCGAACCCCCGGCGGGTCGAACTACTGCTCGATCAATGGCAACGACCCAGGTTACCACTACCCCATTAATGCTTGATGAAAGCGGTCGACTGTTGAATTATCAATTGACGCTGCCTCTGTTAGACGCTCTATCGCGTTGACGTCGACGACGGTCTCAACTTCCTGAGCTTCAAGTTCAAGTTTTCCTGTCTGTTTGTTACATTCAGTCATCCTTGAAGTACGAGTATCCCAGGATCATAACTCAGTTGAGTATTGTTATTGCCATGCACTCTTGCCCATCTCATGATTCCTCCAGTTGCATTCAGAGTCAAGCGCTCCGGTTCGCGTATATTTCCACCGAAAATCTAGCATGACGAGCACTGCGTACCACAACATGGCTGGGTTTCAAGGACAACCGCCGACTCCGGGGCAAATCCATCCATGTGCATTTTATTTCCTTACGTGAACCATTCTTTCCTCTGATCCTGTTGCTTCAACAGCATACATGAACAATATCCGACAATGGTCCAATTCAGCCACGCCCCCTCCCGCAAACGGAAGGACAAATCCCTCACGCCGCTCTCGTCCACAAAGAGGAAGTTCTTTGGTCCCTCAACAGCCACCACTCCCACCACCAACTGCGCAACCTGTAGCCAGCACCTCGACGTACCAGTACCAGCCCGCGCCGCCTCCAATGGCAGCGCCCGTCCCTGTTCAAAATCCTGCGCCCGTCCGCGACCCATACGCAAATCCCTACCGCACACCGATCCCGACTCACACCCAAGCTCTTCATTCGACCTACGCCTCTCGCCTGCGCACAGGCACCACACTCCTCCTCCAACCCATCCTCTCCAACCCGACTGTCGGCGGAACAACTACCGCGACGCGCTCAACGCGTCGGGGCGGCGCTGCGATCAACTACGCGGATCCTGGCTCAGGAGATGAGTTCCCCGACGCAGGGGCATTGGATTCAGACGACTCGGATTTCGTGGCGAGTGGGGGGACACGGAGTGCGATTCGGAATGCGAGGGTCTCGAGAAATGCACCGACGGGGGCGGGGGTGTTTCATTCGGGAACGATGACACCGACGGTGGTGCATACGCCTCAGCCGGCGGCGGCGGCTGCACCTGCGAAGAATGAGCTGGATCAGAGTTATCTGGGGAGGGTGCCGCCATCGAAGTTCATTGTGTCGAAGCCAGTCGCGCCTACCAGGCATGAATACTTGTGAGTCCACCAGACTAGTTCACGAGATCACACTTGTTGACGACAACTACCTTTGCTAGTCTTCCCGAACAACTGGACTCTCAAGCGCGACGACTCTCGGTATCGGTCCCCATACGCGTCGAGTTCGAAACGGACACGCATCGAATACGGGACTGCTTCATATGGAACCTGAACGAGGGCCTCATTGCGCCGGAAGTCTTCGCCCGGATATTTTGCGCCGACTTGGACTTACCGCAGGTGCCTTGGGCGGAGACGGTTGCAACCCAAATACGGGCGCAGTTAGAAGAGCACGATGCTGTCGCAGCGCTGGACATGAACGTGCATGCCATATCCGCTGTGGGACTATCGCCACACCCAGGAGAGGAGATACCAGAATGCCGTGTTATGCTCAGCGTACGCCCCTTTTGCGTTTCTATCTTGGAAGAGAACGGAAATTGACGTCCTCATAGATTGACGTGCAAATCGCGACCCACCACCTGCAAGACCACATCGAATGGGACCTCCTCTCCGACCTCACCCCCGAAGCCTTCTCCCTCACCCTCTGCGCCGAACTCGGGCTCGCAGGCGAAGCGGTCCCGCTCATCGCCCACGCCATCCACGAAGAACTCGTCAAGCACAAACGGGACGTCCTCGAGTGGGGCGTCCTCTCCTTCTCGGAGCCCTCGTCCTCTTCTGCGTACGACGCGGAGAGACCGAGGGACAAGAGCGGGCTGAGCTTGATGAAGGACAAGACGGGGCTGGGGCTGGGGTGGGGGAGGACGCCGAAGGATGGTAGGGGCCCGAAGGCGTTGAGGAGCGTGTGGAGGGATTGGCCGGAGGCGGAGGAGTTCAGGACGCGCTTTGAGGTGTTGTCGGCGGAGGAGGTGGAGAGGAGGGAGGTGGAGAGAGAGAGGGCGAGTCGGTACGTGCCTTTTGTTTTTGCGTTACGCGTGCGGTTCATGGTCGCTGACGGGTTGTTTGGGTGTGGTGTAGACGGTTGCGGAGAGAGACGTCAAAATTCCAGAGTCAGTCGACGAGAAGGAAACGGTTTTAGATGTTCGTTGTTCTGTATTATCCGGTGTGTATCGTATAGCTACTATAATGCATGCGACGGCTGTTGGTCACTACATGTCTTGGTACACAATCTCCCTTATACACGCGTGAATCTCTGCACCCGGGTGTGTAGAGGTGAATATGAATGTTGTAGAGTATAGCAGGCATCTTGTAGGTTAGGCGTTAGTCGACAGCAGACCATTTTGCCGGTCCAGCGCGTCACTGTCCTTGCTCTGCAACTCTACCTTCCCTTTACACTTTGCTCTGCTGCTGCTCGCGTTTACGATTTCACGACTTGCGACGTTGTCTATGCTATCTAAAGCCGCGTTGTCTCGAATATGGCGGCCACCAAGCAGCGCGAGGGTGTGCCAATGCGGCACACGACTCTACACAGCAGCTGCCGCAACTGCACCTGTACCATCTACGAGCGCGCTTTCACCCAACGAAGGTATCATTCGGATGCTTGAGAAAGGTGAGAGCACACGTCCGCCTGCTCCTACTAGTCACGGCACGACTGACGACACGTCCTACTTCCTTTCACAGCCCGTGACGAAGTTAAAGCCTCCCCCGACTACGTCCCCTCCAAACTGGCCTCCTTAACCAAGGCCATCAACCGCGTGAGACGCTATGGCAAAGTCATTGAAGACGCAGACGAGGCCGTCGCGGTACTGAAGCCGAGCAGGATTGGGCATGGGGTAATTCCGAGGGTGGTGATGTATGTCGTGAACGCGAAGACCAATGTCCGTAGGTGTCTCTGTGCTGTCTGTGCTTTATGGCAATGAGGTTGACTGATCTATATTGTCTGGTTCCGTGTAGTATGAGAAGCAGGATTTGGACATGGAAGATGAGTGGAAGCGCAATGAGGAGGTTCACGTCGCTGCGAGAGAGCTTGCGAAGATACCTGGTATTGGGTACGTCCTGTCTCCACTCTCTCGCGCAGTTTGTGTCTCACACGACCACTCAGACCCAAGTTAGCAATGCAACTCGCGTCCAGCGGTTGCCTGTCGGAAGAGCAGCTTATGCAGCCGCGGTTTCTCAAGACGTTGAAACCGTCCACGCAGATTGCACTTCAGTGGAGGGAGGCAAAGGAAACGGAAGTTACTGAGCTCGAGGCGAATACGATCGCGGTATGTGCCAAACAATCGTGTGTTGTGGAAGAGGGAGGCTTACCTGGGGACTTGGTAGGATTTTATTCGAGATCTCCTCCCCTCGAAATTCGAGGTCGTGTTAGTGGGTAGCCAGTGCGTAACCTTTCGCGTCTACTTTTTGAGCCAAAAGCTTAAATCTGACCATCACCTCCAGTCGACGTGGCCAAACCTCGAAATGCATCAACGTCGTCCTCTTCCACCCTTCATATGTATACATCCCCACACCCTCCGATAGTCTCAACCCCACATTCAGCCGACGCAAGCTGTCAACCGCCTCGAAAATATCGATTGTTCAGGACATACAAACGCCTCTGGAACATCGCGGTGCACTGGTCGCAGTGCAGTCGCTCGGCTTACGCACAATCAAGGGATACGTGCGGATTCCTGAGCGAGATGGACGAGGAGCTTGGGAGTCGAGGTGGGCGAGGGCGAACGGAATCAAGGATAAGACGGGGCAGTTTCGGTTCATTGAGATCAAGTGCGTGCTTTCTGTTCCTCTTATGTCATTTCACGCGTTCTTTATCGGCGACGACCTTGCATTGCAGCATATCACCGATAAAGTCGAGAGGCGCCACTTTGATCAACTACACGGGAGACCGGGAGTTCATCGCAGATATGAAGCAAAGCGCGAGGAAACTGGGGATGCACCTCGACGAGTTCGGGCTCTGGAAATGGCAACCAGCAAACTCAAGCCCAAGTTCCTCTGAACCTTCATCAACATCACCCAGCCCGTCAACATCATCTCCGTCCTCTGAATCCGCCAACCACAAGCCACGTCCAAAAGGGCCCGGCCATTGGGCCCTCATCGCAGGCGAAACAGAAGAATCCGTCTTCGCCGAATTGAACCGGCCTTTCGTCGAGCCTGACCGGCGGAATTTTGCGTTCTTGCAGCCGGGGTTACCACGCAAGTCGACGCGGATACGAGAAGTGGCGAGTTCGAGAAGGGGGAGACCGAAGGTGGTGTTCGATGAGCCGAAAAGACCGGTAGGGCGGCCGAGGAAAACGCTAAGTGAGGTTGTTGCTCAGGTTTTGGATGAGGAAGAGAAGAAGGAGAAGGAGAGTGACAGCGGTAGTGAAAGTGATAGCGAGAGTGAGAGTGAGAGTGATGAGGAGTGATCAATGGCTTTGGGCTCGCGTTACTGCCACTACTCTCGTGAGTCTGTCCTTTCATAGTACAACGAATGACTGAGGTTCACATTCTCATGGCAGGTTTTCGCCACACAAAATAGGCCGGGTTTCTGCGCCCGCAAATTCATACAGTACTCTAATACTAATCTAATACCCAAGACTGTCTAATACCAGATGCTTCTAGTCCTATGCGCAGGCTCGATGGGCACTGTCTTGATACCCGTGATACTGTCTTTGCCGACTTCAACTTTCTTCGCCAAATCCCACAAGTAGAAGTCTATCAAGACACTGCTGATTTCGTCTCCTCCTCCTTCCGACTCCATGTCCTCTCCCGAGTCCTGCCTTTCAGCGGCAAGCTTGATCATCTCCTCCTTCACTCTCTCCACGGCAACGATGCTCGCGCTCCGGATGCTCAGCTCTTCCCTGCACCCCGTCTCCAGCATGACGTGTCCCCTGAGGATCTTGAGCAGCGATGGAGGGTATGTGATGATGTTGAGGTGGTGCAGGATCTGTGGGACGCGGTAGTCTGCGAACATGGTCAATTGGTGGATTTTCGCGCCTGCTGGGAAGAGTGGATGCGGGTCGGTGGGAGAGGGTGGGTAGAATGCCGCCCAAAGCTCGGCGACGAGGATTTGAGCACGTTTCCAGATGAATACTGCGAAGGATGCGCCAATGGTCAGCGCAGAGCCAGGGAGATACACTGCATAGACACATACCTCGTCGGCCGTTGTAGACTGTTTCGTCGCGAAAGGGTGGGAAGGTCTCAGCAACCAACTTCACGAGCTGGAGAGCCGAACCCCGACCATGATGAACGCGCTGAAACTGTTCAATGAAGACTTGGAAAGAGCCTTCGTATTTCTGTATAGGTCACACGACCGGTTGGTAAATGACTCAAGCTAGGTATACGACCGGGCGTACCATTGAGAGAACAGTACCGACTTCTCTCAGTACTTTCACGCGTTCCTGGAAGAGAGGGATGCTCTCTGTGGATTGAGGAGTAGGGCGGAAGACGTGCTCAAGAACTTCAGCAGGACAATGCTTCTCCGATGCGTAGAAAGTTGGGTCCGTGATGGGAATGCCCTCCTCAAGAGCTGCACAACAGTCAGAGAGAATCAATATGTACAATAAGAGGACATCTCACCTCTATCGAGGGCTGCAACCAAAGACCAATACCCTGTATGAGTTCTCTTGGCGTGCATGTCCTTCTGCCAGCCTTCTCTCCACAGAATGCCGAACCGATCCTCTCGCCCTTCCTTCTCTGACCAGAAACTGAAATTCAAAGCTGAAATCATGAAGATCCAATTCATGCATGCCGCTGTGCTGGGGTCAGACCCCGAGTACGGCTCTCGAGGACATATGTGCAGTGGATGGGTACGCCAAGTACGTGGTGTATACGACTCGGATAGGAGGCGTTCGTATATCTGCTGAGGTGTGAGAGGCAACTGAGAAGGTCGGGCGTGACAGCGTACGTGTTTTGCGGCAGAAACTACTCCACGTTGGTTGATACTGACAACGTCCGTTTCCTAAAGGGCCATGGCCAAAAGAGTGCATAGTGAGTGACAAGAACGTGTATTGGGGTTCGGAGAATGTACTTTGAAAGCCCATTCGGCAGTCTCTACGACTGGGTTGACGTCTGCAGAGATATCACGGTGTCTCTCGTCGTCGTGAGTGGATTGCGTCACTGTCATTATGAATAGGGTGGCTAGTTAGAGTAAGAGCTGGACCAAAAGCTGTTGGTTGAAAAAGAGGAGATGGATGAAATAGCTTCTAAAACAACACGAGGTCAGCAGACCATTCGAACCACGACTGATGTGCATGCCCGGCAACCACGCACAATAAGATAATGATAAGTATTGAGGTCAACGTGAGGTCAAAGGCAGGCTCGGTCAAGGCTCGGTGGTAAACTAGAAAGAGGGCGAGTCAAAAAAGTTTGGTAGCGGTTCTTCAAATTGGGACGCGTCGATCACGTCGTGTTTTACGCGTTCAGCCGATCTTATCGATCTTCCGGTTGCCCTCGGACAAGAATCATAATTCCACGCAGACGCTACCTTGAGTCAGGAAACAGGTATGTTCTATACTCTATGAATCGGAGAACAAAATGACATGTATGATGCCTACGTTCATACGCAAACGGAGTCGACAAACAAGTTGAGATCCTTCGATGCAGGACCATCCTTCTCCCACGCACTCAACACCTTCTGCTGAAGCTGCTGCATCTTGCCTCTCTTGAGTTGTCCCTCGGTGCTCCAAGCTTTCTCCAGGATCTGACGCAGTTCCAGTTGGATGGCCTCGATAGTTCCAGTTGGTGCTTTGCCAGTGTGATAGAGGGGCAACAGACCCTTACCACTGCGAACTTCGGTAAGCTCATACGCGACATCGAGGCTTCGACTGAGGCGGGTTGCGTTGCACGGCTGGTCTGCGTGGAAAGGCCAGCAGATCCTGATGATGTGTTAATATCTGATCATGTCATCTTTTCTATTTCAGACTCACATTGGTACGCTTTGACTGATCGCTTCAATCACACTGTTCTGTCCACCGTGCGTCAGAAACCAGCCAGTGGCCTACAAAATATCGTCAATGGGTACGGCGGTGATCTCTATAAATGAGTAATTACCGGATGAGACAAGATTGTCTGTTGAGGAGACCACTTGGTGAGCAGTCCGTCACCGTACGCTTTGACCTTGCTCAACACTTCATCCGGGATGATTGCGAAAGGAGACGCGTGGCTCAGTATCTAAGAGAGCCTTTGAGCGACGGACGCAACATTCAAGCACGATGTACCCACGAATGGAACTTTCAGAGACATCACGGTATCAAGGACAGCCCACAAGGCTTCTTGTTTCGTTGGCCAGAAGATGGAACCGAACGATATCTTTAAGGCGGAAATTCAGTAAAAGTTGTGACGACAAAAGTGTAAGAACATACGAAGAGAATCGACTTCTCGCCGCGTTCGGACAAAATCCGGTTCATGAAGGATACAATGCCTTCGGCGCCGGTTTCAGCCGCGAGTCGCTTGCTTCCATCTCGCAGCGCTTGCATAGGGCCCAAACAGAAGAAATCTCGTTCGGTATCTTTCATCCACGTCCTCAACTGAGCAGTGGCTGCCGGCTCATAGGCCTCAGGACTGGTTGCAATGACTCCATCGCAAATGTCCTTTAACACAGTTGTGGACTCGATCCACATGGATCCGACTACGGGTGCAATCACTGCCTAGAAGACACGTCAGTGAAGAAGCAAAAAGCAAGCCACTGAAAGTTTACATTGATATCTTGAGGGTCCAATTCATAACGGTGAAATGGCGGTAATCCTGCACTATTGACAATGTCGTCACCGAAGTTGTGCAGATGCTTCAAGTGTACGTCAACGAAATGAGAAAACTACCACAACTTGATAGTACGCACCTTAAATGCGATGGCATTCTCCGACTCTCCGGTTCTCTCGACTTCTTCAGCAATGAGTGCCCGTTTATCTTCAAATCCACCGTACTCTTCCGGTGCAAGATGGAGGACAGGGAACGAGGATGCGCAAGACAAGAACGCGATGGATTTGACAGGTCGGTTACTCAGCTTCTTGACGATTCGGAACGCTTCCAAGACAGAGAACTACGACAACGCGAAATGTTTTAGGTTCAGAACAATGGTGGTGCTGTGATGCTTACATCCAGAACAACCATGCTGGGAGCTAAGACGGCTGCAACTTGCTGCTGAGTAGCACTGCATACAAGCGGCTGCTCTTGAGCCAACTTTGCATAGGTGTTCTCGAACGATGCGAATCGACCACTGGGATCAAAGCCTTCTCCTCCAAGAAGCATCTTCTGAAGATCTATGGCAGGGGGTATTCCGACCACGCTGCATTTTGTCGAAGAGCAGTCAGGACCCTCAATTTATTCGCCGAATCGGTATCACATACCGAAGGTACCGTCTCCGTTCAGCTGTTTGAGAGTCAAAACTTCTCGCTAGCTCGTCGTCGACTCGCTGCCATAGCTCATTGCCGATAAGGAGCGTCACGTAAACATCTCGATGGCGGACGATCTTGGTGGCGAGGACACAAAGGGGTCTGGTATGTCCTACAATCAAGACATTGCGTTACTGTTGGGCCGAACTTAGAGACGACAATACACATACCCCAAGCTTCGTGAGCGAAGAGAACTGCGTGGCCTTTTGCTGTGAATGTCGTTGTCATTATTGTTCGACAGCGTTGCCACTGGGATCTGCTCAAAGTGCTGGAAGGCTGCTAGAAAAGAGTTGAACGGTCGTCGTATAAATAAAAATCATGTCATTATCTTCCCCGATTGTTGCTGCACCAAGTCTGCGCTGGCAATGACAGCGGGATCCGGAGCTGTTGCTCCCCCGTGCTGAGTGCGCTACAGGATACTCAGTGACATGAGACAACCTGTGGACTAGATGGGTATAATTTAGTTAGTATACACAATGTATGGTAAGGGTCACAAGAAATATCGCTCACCGGTAGTACGATGCTCAACGCTTCGAACACGCACCAGCCCGGGCGAGAGCTGCGTTCCGCGAATCATACCCGAAACTCACACAAGCGTCCCGTAAAGTACGGTCTTATCTTGCGCTGCTGTTCCTTTTTGAGGGCTGGGAATCATAGAGAGAGGCGGTGCAACAATCGAGACAACCCAGGGCATCATGTCAAAGCAAAACCCGTAAAGGAATGGGGATGTGCGTTTGAAAACGGTGATATACATATGACAGCATGTGGTCATCTGGGGTGGGTCATTACAGTCATGCCAGGTTCCAAAAATGAAGCAGAGTGAGGGTAGAAGCACACACTAAGAAATTACTGTAGCGTAATCCAGGGAAGGGATATGCACATAACCGGCGGTGAGGTGAGTGCTACGAAGCAGGTCGCGGGGCCAGCAGGGGCGTGCGCTCTGTGGGCGGTGATGCAAGGGACGAAGGTGTTCGCGAGGAAACGAAAGGTGAAGTTGATGCTGATGCGTCGATATCGGGGTATTCCTCATGAGTGGAAGGGTCATCGTGGTGAAGATGGGCGTGAGATCGGGGTTGGGTAACATCTGCTTTGCAAACAGGGCACTGTGACGCAGGCGATCAGACGAATAGAAACCGCCATGACGGATGCTGAACTCACCAGTTTCTTCCTCTGAATCAACCACTCGTCCACCTCATCCATGTGGAAGATATGTCCACAAGGCAACTCGCGAACACGGTCGCCCTTGACAAATACTTCCAAGCAGATAGCGCATTCCTCTTGCTTATCCACCCACTCTGGTTCCTCTTCTTCTTCCGCCCTTTCAAGTCTGGGCTCTAAGCCGGACGCTTCACCTCTCTCCAAGTCTCGGTCTGGGTCCGCATCGCCGTGTTCTGCAGCTTCAGGTGGAGGAGCGGAGGATGCATGTTTCTCCCAACCCGTCCCTGTCCACACTCGCCACGGTAACCGGTGGACGACCTCTTCGGGTGCACGGTCCCGCTCAGCGGCTCGTGCTGCGCGGACGCGGTGGATTAATAACGTAATGAAGGTTAAGAGAGTCGGTAGCAAAAGAATAATGATAAACGTGAGAATCGGTCTAAAAGATCGATAAACGTCGTATGAGACTGTGAACTCATGACATGCATGAAGGAACTCACGAGTACCACTCCCAAGCAGAATACTCCGTGGTGAGTAGTAGTGACAATGTCCGGATACCATTGTGCGACGTATTAGAAGCGGCGATCATGTTAGATAGAGCGACATAATCCCAATACTTGATGTAGGTAGCGGCGATTTCGACATCAGAGGAGTCGCCTGCAGGCAAACATCAGCACACGAGCTATAGATGAAAGCATAACCTCGAAATGGCGCTGGTGGGCCCGCCAGCGAGCAGTGGCAACCATAAGAAGGGAAGAAGATGTAGGGCACGAGCTCATATAGCAAATTTTGCTCACCTTCACTGTACATGTTCAGCAGTGCATCCGGATTCGCCTTGTCCCCGCCTACTACGATGGCTCTGGCTCCCAAACGCTGCGCCATCCTAGCTTTCTCCACAAATGGACAACCTCCGCGCTGCACCAAAGCAACCCACTTCTCTGTGTTGTCTGGTTGGTGCTCTCCGGATATACACAGATCCGGACAACCCAGAACGGAATCGGCCTCGAAAGGATACCTGGCCCATGAAAAGCCGAACGTGGAAGAGACGTTGGAGGACGGACAAGGAGCGGTGAATGAAGACAGTGGTATAACGTGTCCAAGCATGGGCTCAGACAGATACATCCCAAATGATGCAGGTCTTGCAGGATACGTGATTGCTGGAGAGCGATCCACGACAGAAACTGTGCCATCGGAAGCCCATGCCCAGCCCCACAGCCAATTCCCTGTTTCTTCGCCTCCTCCTGGTCCCCCTCCGGGCGGTCGAATTAGGGAGATCCTGCGGAGCCAAGCTGCTGGATGGCCGTGTGCTAGGGGCAAAACCAGGAGATAGACGGCGAGAAGGGTTGTCGGAATCATGAAGCGGAAGAGCAGAATTGTCATGCGAGGTGAAATCGGTTGATAGAAGAAGTTGCGAAGAGGAGTGAGAAGTCGCGAAATATCCATGTTGGCGGTATTCTGGACCGCGTTGCCGCCGTCAGACTGGGCCCGTCGTCGATGGTGTCGCCAGTGTCGAGCTGAGCGAGTCGGTCGTGGTCGAGGTCAAAGTCGGCCTGCACTGGAGCGGCCAGAGCCGATGACACCGTTTTGGGCTTCTCACGTGCCCTCGGCCTTCAAGTGTGGTTCGCAGTGCGCACTGCCGTTCAGTTCGTACCTCAAGTCGTACACAAAATTCAAGAACTTGAAGAAGAAGTCCACTACGACAAACTGTCTTAGCCTGGAACGAATTGGAATAAGCGACACTGTAACACTCATAGAATCTTTTGATTAGAGAATTGAATGACGTCCAGGAATGGATTGTCCAAGTCTAAGATAGCTGTATAGCTTCTAGGCCTTACGAGCCAAAACTTATGTCTATGTACTGTGCATTGGGTATTGGTTACCGAGACCCAAGCTTTGGAATTGCTGCAGTGAGCAGTTGACGTCAAATTGAATTTGATTTTGAAAGTTTCCTATGCCGGCGGCTCGGCTACATGCCCAACCTCACTGTAGTGTTTCCAGCGATCTACCAAACCATCATGCTCCCTCATGCTCCTCCTCCACATCTTGCTGGACCGCCTTCATCAACCTTCTCAGCGTCTGTGCAGATCATGCTCTGAAAATCACTAACGGTTGGAAGATACAATATCGTGTGCGTTCTTTTTCATTTGGTGAGAGAAGCGCCACGACACAACTAAACATTCCAGTTCTTTGCCAGCAGGAGCGTCGACGGTCTCGGGCCTTCTCACCGCAACTTTCCGCTCAGATGACTGGCTCGTATGATTCTATTTAGAGTCACCCCAGCCATTCACAAGCTTCAATGCGCTGTCTGAGGTAATTCGGTGAAACCGGTACGTCGATTTTCGCTGATGATCATACGGAATCATCAGCATCCAACGTCACTCCATGGGGGGATAGATAGCAGAGATTGGGCAACAGACAGTTCAAGGGATGAATCAAGGTGCGTAAGAACTCAGTTTACCGTCTTGCATCAGTCCCTCTCACCCAATATGGATTTTATCCAGCTCCGACAACGTTGCACCCCAAGATGTTCGTGGCTGGGCGAGTTCTGCCTCCATCGGGCTTACCACGGCCATCCTCGCACTGCGAGCGATATCCTCCCAGGATCCTCCTTGTCGCTCCTCCCTCCTGCGCCCACTTGTCACGTCTCGGAGTCAAAAGGTCGCCTAAACCCCTTGGACTATTCCAAATATCCACCTTGTTCTCTCAAGACAATATCGCCGTTGGCGTCCTCAGGCTTCGGCTGCCATGAGGCATCCCTTCGCGAGCGTTCAATATCTTAGAAACTCTTTGTCGACTGGCACGCTTAACTGGACACCAGGCAAAGCAGACAAAGAGAAGGAGCCCGAAAGTCCACCACCCGTCCCCCCACTTCCCCAGTCACTCCACCGATACAACTCCGTCGCAGTGTCTCTTCCCAATAAGCACTCTGACGATGGGCATGCTATCGCCACATCACCTCGACGACCGCTTCCGAAGCCGCCGCTGAGGATCCCCACGCCGCAGACCGACACGACTTCCAGAACATCGTCCATCTTGGTGAACGTAAGCGCCATTGACATCAATGGTCGACCGGTACCGTCTGCAGTGGCGTCGTCAGGGCACTTCGTGAAGAACTCGAGCAAGGTCACCCTGGTTTTGGGAGGGGAGGAAGGGAGTGTGGGCCAGCCGATGTATTCGAGTGGGAGTGTCATTGAGGGGATTCTTGCTGTCCCAAGGCCATCAGGGCTGCTTTCGATCGAGATCAAGGTACGCCCCACTATAATGAGGCCGATTACACATATTGAGTCGCCTTTCCATTGGATCAGGTCGAGGGATGCGTGAAGCTCAGGGAGATGGGTAGTGGAGGATCCTTCAAAGCTATCAAAGCCACCATCTTGGACGAGCTCGTATACGAATGGGACGCTGCGCAGAACCTGCCTTTACCCACTAAGGTTTCATTCCGGTACATTGTGCCCACGCACTACACGAACGTGCACAGTGGCGAACGGCTACGTTTGCCTCCCACATACGAGGCGCACTTACAAGGAATCCCTGGCTTTCGTATTGAAGTCGCCTATGGTGTCACGGTGTACCTAAAACACACGAGGGACATGTCAGAGTGGTGGAGGACTGGAAGCAGGTGTGTGTACCTTGGTTATACGTGCCCAAGGGTTGCCTATTGATTTCGAGTCCAGTATGAAAGTTCCGTTCCACCTCAAAACTCTTACCCGACCTGAACGGCCCGGGCCGTTTCCGTCGAATCTTCTGAGAACACCGAGTTGTCCGAAGACCCTGTTCAAGTCCACATTGCGTTCACGGCGGCGCAGTGGTTCGGACCTCGAGATGCATGTGCGTGGCTGGATTGTAAGGCCTACTGCCATCTGATCAACTTGTTATTCGATAGCTGTACTTGCCTTCGTCTCGCGTCTGCTCGATCCGAGAGCCCATATCATTCTTCGTCACGATTTTTGGGGATGAGGATTCACTACAGCCCTTCATTTCTTTCCAGCCGATCGAATCCTCGTTCTTGCCCATTTCACCCATTCATGGGAACCCTCTTTCCAGCGTAAATATACCGAGCCTCTCGAGCCTTCAGTCTCAATTCAAACCACGGCCATCATCGCCATTGCCACCCATTCGAATCCGGTTACAGAGACAAACGATAGTGGATGGCATGTCCGCTCGGAGCGATCATCAGCTTACGACCACGAGGGCGATTGCACTGGGTACCGTCCACTCTTCGACCAGAAACTCGAGCAGCGTGACGTGGTCGGGCTCCATCGTGGTACCGCCACACGTGCAGTGTGGCGGCTTCACTGCAAGTGGGCTGACGGTGGTGGTGAGTGATGACCGAGCGATACATCTTACCGGTACACGATGTCCTGATAAAATCTCTTATTCTAGGATTCCATTATCCTGAACATCACCCAGCCAGATACTCCACGTTCACGTTTCTTGCCACTCAGCCAATCTATTCCCATTCGACTCACCACGGAGACACACGATTGCCATTCTGCACTTCCCGTGTCCGACTGGGAGTCGTGAGGCGGTGTGATGTATTCTCCATCCTCGGTGCCGCTATCATTAGAGCGGAGGGGATGCTCTCACAATTTGCACATGTCAGTGAGCGTTTTCTGTATGTATTGCTGCTGTATCTGTGTTCCTTCGCCTAGTCCCTCGTATAGTTTCCATAGCATAGCTGTACTCATAATAATTCTTCCGCCTGACAGTCTTGACTGTTCTGGCTATGTAACTGTGATGTAAAGTGGTTCACTCGTGCTGTCGCTGGTCTGCATCGTCTTGCTGCGTCCGATGAGCGGATAGATCGTCGGAGTGCTCGAGGACGGGCATAAGGCGTATGATCGCCGTGCAACCTCTTCGGTGAAAACACCATATGGATGTACATCGACAAAGAGTGGCCCCCGTGCATCGCTAGAAGGTGTTGTGCATCCGGCGGCCCGGCCCGCGAAATCCCACTGTTGAAAATTACTGATCAACTCATAGTCAACCTTTCTGTCGTAGACAGATCCAACACAAACCCAAGCGAACAGCATAGTAAGTTTGCCATCGACGATGGTTGACCCACAACCAACCATATGGCCCCTTTACGGGGTCCTGCTCATCGCGGTCTGCTCTAGCCACAAGTCACCAGTTTTCCCCAACACGCCCACCTCCGCGCCCGTCCAAACCCCACATGTGCATGTGTGTGCAGTTCACGCCTCGGCGGTCAAGTTTTCAATGGGCAGTTCTTCCATCTTCAATGCTTTCTCCCTGCAGGTCACTACACAGACAGCGGCACCCTTGGGGTAACGCTTCAAGCTTCAATGCCTCGGGAAAAATGCCACCGATCCACATGGACCGCTGCCTCCTCTCGACGACGCTGATTTGTCGAGGCGAGGTTAAAACAACGTTCGTGATGGGACTGCCATACGGTGCAGCTCGACACACACGTCCAATGTTACCTTGTTACGCGGAAGTTCGGAGAGGGCGCCAGGAGAAATATAGATGTACGAGTGGCAGCCTTGGCATCCGCGAAGATGGACGAAAACGAGTACTGCCACAGTCCCTCACGTTTTGACGTGCCTTCCGGTATCTATGGCCTCGATATTGGCTGTCGGCCGCGAGAGTCCGGTGAATTCTGGCACGCTCATGAGATCTTGAGAGCCAGATGAGTCAGAAGCTGGTGGGATGATGCAGACGTATTTAGCGGCTTGGACGCCATATGGCTGCAGGGCTCCCTCCGGAGGGTCGGGTGGTGGTAAATCCGTGGTCTATCTGTGTCCCATATGCTGACTGCGGCACACGTCTCGGTAGGCTTCTCTCTGGGGTCGCAACAATGAGCCTGAGATGCACATGGACGAAGACCGCGTCACTGCGCCAGGAGGGTATATGTACACAGGTCCCTGCATGTTTCCAAATCTCTCTTCCTCCTCTTCCCCTCTCATCTGTACGTTCCGTCCCGAACACATCTCCGAAGCGACGGTGCCTTATCCCATCCCTCCGGCGGTTGTCATGTCTACTACAAGCTTACCCAGTTACAACGCCAGGCACAGTCAAGCCCGCATCCCTTCTTATTCCGCCGAACCTCAGGCCTTCGAGCAGAGACTCGCATGGTCAAATCGTAATACTACACATCGGCCAACAGCAGAGTTCGTCAAGCAATCAAAAGGTGGAACCATCAGCCTACGACTAAAGGACCAAGAACACAACGCGACTCTTCCCGTATACGGCTGTGGCGCAGTCATCGCAGGCACAGTCGATCTTGCCAAAACGGATGGCGTCACTGCGGTCGAAATCAAGGTAAGTCCCGCAGCACTTTCGTACTTTTTGAGACTGAAGGCAGTTCACGCTATGCCAGATAGAGGGCAGTCTGCATTTGCGAGAGATTGCGGAGGGCGGGACAACCTCGCATAAGCTTTGTCTGTCACGTTTGCCGCTATGGAGTAGAGAACAGCCCATGGGCCCGTGTCCTCTCTCTTTACCATTCAGTCTCACTCTCCCAACCACATTCTCAGACGGTAAGGATGCATATGTATGTCTCCTCCAGAACCTCTATTCAAGGGCCACTGACCGTGCTTAAAATTCTCTGTTATACAGTCACTACCTCCAACTCATGAAGTCCACTTATCGGGCGTGCCCGGATTCCGGGCGACCATCGATTACTCCGTCACTGCCTACGTCCACAAGGCGAAATCAACAAGCCTGCTTCCTATCAAGAACAAGTGCGTTCGCGAATTCTGACCCGATCATATTCGACACGACTGACGCACCCCAAACCTTTCCACTGCACGTTCTACTCGCACCGCTGGCCATGCAGTAACATCGTCTCCACACCCTTTATCTATTTCCCCCGATCACGCCCCGCAATCCCACTACCGGTTCCACTGGCGACGACGCGGCGGTCACCTGGGGTGATCGAAACGCCAGAATGGCGGTGTTTCGAAAGCACGATGACGGCGAAGACGCGACACAACCAAGACATCACGTCAAAGGTGAGCTTGATCGACCCAGTCAACTCTATTCGACGCCATGCGCCTCTCCAGCTCCATGTGCTGCACACGCTTCTTGACCAACCCGTGGTTTCATTATCGGTCTTACTGAATTTTGAACTTTACAGTTGTATCTACCAACATCAAGGGTGTTCTACATGCATGAGCCAATCCCGTTTCACCTCGCGTTCATTTCGTCCGGACAGTCGTTGACTGCCCTCTTGCCTTACGCGCCATCGGCCACTTCGTTATCGCCCAGGCGTCCAACCCGAATACAGGTCCTTAGGCAGTCTTCTGTTGATGTCCGGTGAGCGGAGGAAGTCTAGCCACTTCCGATTCTCCTTATGTCCCCGACGGTTTACGTTGCAGCAAACCGCCGTTGGCCGTGTCTGAGATGTCATTTGTGGACGAAGCTCGCTAACCAGCCGCTGTTCAACAGGAGTCCGGTAGTACTCGACGGCACGAAGACCGATATTTGGAGCGTCACAACTATTGGCGAAGGCGTCTTCAGACACTCCGTACGTGACCACAATACGACTGCGGACCTGATATCTGACGGCTTGGGTGTCAAAATATGCGAATCTCAGGTCGACGGCGCAGACTTCATGTCGTTTGTAGGCGAGATACGCATAAACGACGACGTCAAATTGAGCGGATTCAAGGCAGGTGGTCTTGTTATCAAAGTGCGTCAGATCTTCTCTTTCTTCCGTGCTCCACTAGTTCTTCTCAAATCTGACTTCGCTTCTTCCCTTCCCTGTCTATTCCTCCTCCCTCGGTGGCTTCGTACACTCACGCTTTCATTGCCTCGGTGGCAATATGGCCTATTGTTGCGCTATTGTGCTATTCCCGACGCGTGCACATTGCGATCTTCTCAGGATTGCATCGTGCTCTCAGTACATCCACCCGAACCAGCCAAGTGCCCGTTTACGGAGCTCAGGATGGTGATACCCGTGCGACTGACGACGGATTCGTGGAGTACGGACGGGAGTGTCTTGCTGGCGGGGTCGGAATACTCGATACCGTCGTCACCGTCGCCAGAAGAGGGGCAGTACGGTCCTCCTGGACTTGGACAGTGGAGAGAGGGGTTGCGTTAGATGGTTGTGTAGCAGGCAGCAGGGACATACGATATGTACGAACAGTATCTCGTGTTAGATTTTCTCGCATTCTGCACATATTTTTGTAGCCGTACAGGAGACACGGTTGAACGCAAGTCTGAAGACACTCATGTATGCAATACGATACCAGCATTTTAATCTAGGTGCCTGGACGAATGGGTTGTGCTCTGGGCCACTTGTCGTTGTGGGCGATAGGCTTCCATAAGAAAGCATATTCATCAATGGGCTGAGCATATCAAAATGAGTGAATGAAACAACGATGTAAAAGAAATTGACTGCTCACGAAATACTGATAGGGAAACCCGAACTCGAACGCCAAAACGCTCTCAAAGAATTTGATGTGTTCGTCCGATGAAGAGACGGACAACGCTTCGATATTGCTCATGAGATGCTCGATTTTGCGACCGCTAATAATTGGGAAGACGTAGGGTGCCTTCTGCATCACATAGGCAATGGCCACTGCAATATTGTAAGCAACTATCGATATTAGATCGCAGCGAAGCATACCTGCGGTGATGTGCTTTGCGCCGACCTCTTTCGCGACCTGCTCGAGAGCCTTGGCCATCTTCTTCTCGTTCTCATTGCGCTCCCAATCCTGGCTCATGGTAGTGCGGCCTTCATGAGACAAATTCCATGAGTGTCAAGGTCGTCAACTGAGACTTCACGGAAAGAACACGCACCGTGCACTCCTGTCTGCCTTCTACGCTCCTCTTCTTCGTCGGTACGGATCTTCCCAGTCGCGAGGACGTTGCATGGAACAATGGCCATGTTGTGGCGACGGGCCATGGGGAGAATCTCGCGTTCGAGGTCGCGTTCTAGGACGCTCCATGCTCCTTGGTAGGCGATAAACGGAGTCTTGCCGTTGTACTTCGCATAGGTATTGGCCTCGGAAACGATGTGAGCGGGTGTGTCGGAAATACCCTCAGTTACTCGGTTTCGTCTGTCAGCGAGTCAGGCGACGACAGGCTCAGTGATACTCACGAGGTAGAGGACTTTGCTTGAAGTGACCAGGTTATGCAGCCCGTCCATGATTTCTTCAACGCTGGTCGTGTAGTCCCACCAGTGCAAATAGAGAAGGACAATGTAGTCGGTGCGCAGATGTTTCAACGAACGCTCGACGGAGAGTTTGAGCGACTTCAAATGGTTGCCTGTAGATATAACTTTCTGTCCGACTACATCAAAAGAGCCGATGTTGGTATTGTTAGTATACTAAAGCGGACCGTGAGCGCGTGAGCGACACCTCACAAAGATGTTCTGAGTTATTCACCTTTGTCGCGACGAAAATTTGATCGCGGATTCCGCGTTGCTCCATCCACTCCCCGATGAAACGCTCCGAGCTTCCATCCTGGCTGCATTGCTGGCATTTAGCATTGATTGTAGAGATGAATAAACGGTGGTACTCACTAGTTGTTGGCGGTATCGATGAAATTTCCTCCAGCGTCATAGTAGGCGTCCAAGAGCTTGAAGCTGAACTCCTTGTTCATCGCGCCGAAGCCGACCTTCTCCCACTGATCACCAATGCTCATGGCTCCAAGGCCAATTGGGGAGAGATGGACACCGGCGCATGGTGAGAACTGGCGGTAACGGGCGAGATTGGTCTTGGGAGAAGGAGGAGGAGCAAAATCTGCCATTGTAGCGGTGGGTTGTTCAACTGGTAGAGTGAATTAGTGCTCGTATATGTACGCGGTGGAGTGTGCCAAATGGACTCGCTGATAGCAATCAACAAGAAACATGAACATACTTATAGGCCACGACTTTTACTATTCATACACCGGCACTTGTATCTCTGCGACACATTTCCCAAAGATGCTCGCGAATGGCAGCGCTCGCGGAGTGCGAATTTCCTTTCGACTCCCAATTGCGTTTCCGCGCAGGTAGGCGAAGATGGCATCGCGAGAAAGTCAGGTAGAGTGAGGACGTTGTACAGCAATGACGCATTGCATGAGGAGAAATCCAGTTAGAGCGACGTCGGAAGAGCTGTTTGAAACCATGAGAGACTCGAAGGACAGAGGTTGTGGTGAGTTGTGAATTACGATTCCGAAGACCGAGGAACGAGGGATGAAGAATCGTTGTACCACATCCGTAAAGGGAAACTACCGTCCCGTTTAGGACTGCCAAGAGCCTCTTCGGGCGCCCAAAATCACCTAGTCGATTGCCTGCACTCATCCTCAGCCTCTCTCAGCCAATCCTGACCTGAAATGTGATTTCACAGGCATAGTAAACGACGACGATGCTCTCGCAAATATTCAGTAGTCTGGGCACTTCGACCCAGTTTACAAGTATGCACGTAGGCGATGTCTAGACGTCTATGATCGATGCACGGAGTACAGTACAACTTGACAAGTAGTACACAGAACCCTACAGCCCGCGGTCGCTAGCATTGGACCGAGTCGGATCCGACTCGGGATCAGAGCGCATGCGAAAGAGGCGTGGTGTGGTGCATAGATGGACACACAGTCACTCTACAAGGCCCTACTTTGGCTCTACTTGCACCGAGCCTCAGAAAGTTCACGAACGTGCGTGAGCTGATTGTATTGCTTTCCATTAAGTTTGCGACCCATCTGCTTTGAGAGATGTTGTATCAGAATTGAACGGCTGAAAAAGAAAGCAAAAACCACAGCACCCAGGATTCCCGCGTGGTCCCCCACCGTGGTACTAACTGAGCGGCACTCAGGTTAACTGCGCAGATCGGACGGGATGCGGTGTTTTCTGAGTCCTATGGCCGTGGATATCACTACCCCCTTAAGCAGATGACGTGAATTCGTTTGGTTGTGTTTGGTCCGAATACATTATTGTTATTGTGTGTGGCGCTCTGTGGTCGTGAAAGATTAGTCCGAGTGGTATTGGATTAGGGCAGGTTTGGTCATTTCGTGTTGAAGACGTTCATGGGATATTATTGCTGTCAATTGTAAGTATCCCTTCAACGCCGCGCTCCGCTCCCTTCTGAGACACATGCGGTGAGTGATCGATTTTNNTTGTTCTTCCTGAGACTGCTGTGCCATGTCTTGCACAATTTGAGGCGTTGGACCCGGACTCTGGAGGGAGTACATGCCAATCTTCATGACTCATAAGTCGCTATTGTCTTTTCATGTCCGATCGCACCTCTTTTGAACAGCATCTGACACGTCTTTGTTTCCAGCCTTCGAAAGTTCAACGCGCCCTGTATATAAGGCTGCATTCTTCCCACTTCGTGCTCTCCTTCGCTGCTCCTCATTGCACCTTGCCTTCGGAGGCCGACAAAACATTTCGCACTATACATCGTTTATCGCACCTTCGTTCACCTCCGATCACTGGCAGGTGCCTACTGGCTCGACAGTCGTCGGGTGACGGGTCTATGCCACTCATGGCCGAGGACTAGAGGTCGGATGTGGATCTGTTTACAATGCTGTAGCTCACGACTAATCCCAGGCTGCAAGTACGTCGCCGTTCCGTTATCTCTGCCGTATATAGTATTCTGACCTTTGTGTTGTTCAAACAGACGATGCTACGCTCCTGGATACTCCAAATCCGTCGCGACTACTTTGCATGACACTCAGTGTACGGCGAGCTTATGAAGACTACATCGTCGACATAACTCGAGCTTCAGTGTCTGTTCTCTAGAGCTAGCTGTTATGGTTCCTTGACAGTCTTCTCCTTGCTGGTGGATTCCCTTGCTGCGAAACTCAAGGTTCACCTGTACGTCTAATCACCTCATGCTTGCCCGTCATTGAAATGACCGTACACTGCGTCAGCATGCACTTGCCGTGACGTTGAGTGAGGTGAGCAGTGCGAATCGGCGAATGCTCGTTCGGAGTCATGCCGCTTGACCGTGTTTGAGGTGTCGTCATTTCCCTCTCTTTCGGATATCCTGCACTCATAACTACTCTCAGTTCCTCACTGTGGACAGTGATGCAGCTGACTGGCCTGCGGAGTTTTCTCGCAGTCTGCTGTACATGGCACGAGCGAGTACAGCTTCGCCTTGACGCACACCTAACAGTGACCCCCGGTACACCGTGACACATCGGTTGTTGTAGTGTACTAATGGTAGTGAACTATTACCATGAGCGAATATATTCAATTTTTCCTCTCAACTCTTTCGCATACTGTCTCCACTGAAGAAGAGTGAACATGGATTTCCAACTTAGACCATAGCGAAGCGAGGTAGCTCTTGTCTGTACGTATAACGAATTGGCTTATATACCCATTTTTTAAACTCTTTCAGTCGAGAATAGACACGTCTTTGCCGAGATTATACCGCCCGGTAATGGCTTCCCCTCCCTCTCAACCACCACCGTCCTTGCTCTCGAAATCTCTCGCGTCCGCATCGTCCCTCGTTCTACTGCAACTTTTCTCGCGATTGTTCACGTTTGCTCTCAACCAGGCCCTGGTTCGGTTGGTTTCACCACAGGCTTTTGGGACTGCCGCTATCCAGTTTGAGCTCTTGCTCTCGACCATCCTCTT
This sequence comes from Steccherinum ochraceum, assembly GCA_004332605.1. Taxonomy (NCBI): domain Eukaryota; kingdom Fungi; phylum Basidiomycota; class Agaricomycetes; order Polyporales; family Steccherinaceae; genus Steccherinum; species Steccherinum ochraceum. The sequence continues at coordinate 59,084 of RWJN01000015.1, read as the reverse complement.
TCTTTCGCGCGAAGGCGTACGGAACGCGCTCTTACGTGCAAACACATCGTCAACTACTGAGTCGAAGCCCCAAGATACCAGTGGAGCCAGTGGCAAGAAGAAGAAAGTCACAAATTCAAATACACCGACGCAAGATGCCAACGCGCACAACACGCTAATTGCAAACATATCCCTCTTACCGGTCCTTCTCGGCATACCTACAACCATCATCACCACGCTCCTTTACATCCGATCCTCCTCTGCTCAGACCTCTTCCCAACCACACTTCCACCTGAGCGTCGGCCTCTACGCGCTCGCAGCCTTCCTCGAGCTTCTCTCTGAGCCCTCGTACATCCGCGCGCAAAACGAGCTGCGGTTTGATGTGAGGGTTAAAGCAGAGGGCAAAGCGGTCGTGGCGAAGACGGGGACGACTTTTCTCGCGTTGGTCGGTACGAGGGGAGGAGAAGAGTGGGCTCTGGTGGCATTTGCGCTTGGGCAGGTCGTCTATGGAGCAGTGTTGCTGGAGGAGTTTGTGAGGGTGTATTATGGGAAGGGATTGAGGTGGTGGATTCGAAAGGTCAAAATTGGAGTACATGGCAAGTGTGTGTTTTAAACGTCCTTCACCCATGAGCTCGGTGATTGATCTGATTCTTCGTCTAGTGACAAGACGCAATACTTCGATACGACACTACTCCATTTGTCTGCTGCCATGACTGGCCAATCTGTGATCAAACACTTTTTGACCGAAGGTGACAAGTTCTTAGTCTCCAGGCTCAGTCCTCTTGCGGACCAAGGAGGATATGCCATTGCGTCTAATTACGGTAGCTTCGTTCCTTTGGACTGTGTACCTACTTTACTGACGAAACCTTCCCTACAGGATCTCTCGTGGCGCGTATCCTCTTCCAACCCATCGAAGAGACCTCTCGCGTGTTCTTCTCGAAGACACTCGCATCTGGTGCTTCGATACCTCAAGAATCCCTTCAAACCGCATCCAGCATCCTCTCAACCATCCTCCTCCTCTTCACGCACCTCTTCCTGCTCCTTCTTACCTGCGCTCCACCATACCTCCCCCTCGCAGTGTCCATCTTACTTCCATGGCGCTACCACTCCACGTCCGCGCCTTCCATTCTGCAAACATACGTTTACTACATCCCGATGATGGCCTTCAATGGGGTACTCGAAGCGTTCTTCGCTTCCACAGCCACCCCATCCGACCTCCGCGTCCAAAGCCACTGGATGCTCCTTTTCTCACTCGGGTTCGTTGGAGGTGCAGTGGTGTTCTCACAATACCTCGGACTTGGCGATGCAGGACTCGTATGGGCGAACATTGTGAACTTGTTCGCGCGTGCGGTTTACGCATGGGTATTTGTGCGCAAGTACTTCAAGAGCAAAGGTGCTGGAGATATGGTACGGTGGACGAAGGCGGTACCTCCGCTGAGTGTCATTGGGTGCTTCGCCGTCGCGGGTGCGGTGACGCGGTGGAGTTGGTATGCTCAGGCGGGCGTGCCGTTGACTATTCGAGCGCAGGTGGGGCATCTTGGTGTGGGTGTGGCTTGTGTGCTTGGTTGTTTGGGAGCTTGGTAGGTCATCGCTCCGTATTTCTAATGCGCACTCGAATGCTGATTGTCCACTGTTATAGCTTCATTTTGGAGCGTAGGACGTTTCAGCAAGTATTCGCTGTACTTCGTAGGCGATGATATATGATGACTTTCAAGGTTGCTGCTCTGGATAAACCACCGAATCCGCACGTAAATGTCGATCCTCAGGCGCAGTAAACGTTGCTGCTGTTTTCGTTTCACGTGTCGTATGAGGTTGCTCTTCACTTTGACCTCGAGATTCATGCACGCTATCTATTATATTTCAGCCTACGTCAGAACGGGTTTGACAAGATTCTTGTGCACCCCTGGATCCCTTTTGCGAACTGGGTATGGTGTAGGATATCGGTTGACGCAGCTGGAGGAGCAGAATGCGGTGCAGGCTAACCTGGTGCGTGTACTCTGTGCTCTTCGAATATATTGTCGCTGATGTTCTACCTACTCTTCCGTGCGAGTAGAATGATCACGACTCTTCCGTATGCGCTTGCGGCCGACGTTGACAACGTATTCTACTCTTCAAAACACTATTCTACCTAGTACCGACGCGGCCTGGAGGGGATCTCCAATGATTGAAGGTATGCTTCCGTCTTTGATTTCCGTCTTGATCTGAAAATACGAATTGTCTGTGGTGCATAGACTGTATATCGTCTTCGGATCGATGCCCCGCCACTGTCAGGTGGTACATGTACGCACGGGCGTCGTGTCTATCGTCTTGGATACAGCTGTCATGATACTCTTAGACTCAGGCGCGTGCACCCACTTCTGTGGTTCCGATTGTAAAACGCACTGCACAATGACGTTTTTTTTTCCAAGTTTTCAAAGTGTTACATTTTGTATGCTGCGTACTAAACCGAGTTTCATGACAGTCAATGTCATTCGCCCACACTCTGAAAATTGGAGGGACCATGACGCCGACACAATTCGGGAACGCAGTCCCGCACAAAATTCTGGTATCCTTGTACGTGGGTTCTGTCAAGAAGCACAGCCATAGAAGCTGATGAATTCGTGAGCCACATATGATATATTTAAGAACCATCTTGACCAGCTTCTCCTCTGTTCTCTGTTCCCTCATCTCTCCCATTACCTAGCGGCCTCCGTCTCGCCCTCTGATCATGAATAACGAGGCCCTCGGGCTCAATGAAGAATCTGAAGATGCTCGCAGGTGAGATATCTCGCTGACCATGTATCACTCGCTTGCTCATGTTCTGTGTTCTTAAGACCGAATCGTGACGAGGTCCTCGCCGTGATCAAAGATATCCTAACAACCCTCGAGAAGTCTAGTATCGTTCCTCAGGGTGTCACAGACAAGATTCGCCAATTCTGGACTAGGTACAAGACGGCTGCCGAAGAATACGATGCAGAGTTCCTTCAGAGGTACCGTGAGGATATGGATACCTCGATGATGTCATTTGTTGCTCGAGAGCCATGAGCTGTGTAAGCTGACATATACAAGGCGGGTCTTTTTTCCGCAGTTACTGCGACGGTCGCAAGCATGACACTGTCAGACCTTAAACCGGATCCAACTCAGACTACGCAGGCACTACTCCAGAATATTCTCCTTGCTCTCAACGACACAAGCGGGGTGTCGTCTGCGACGATTCCGGCTTGGAACGGACTCTCCGTTTCTGTGGTCTGGGTCCAGTCTCTCCTATATGCGAGCTTAGCTTGCAGCTTGTTCGCCGCGCTCGGTGCTGTCCTAGGCAAGCAATGGTTGAGCCGATACAGTAGCGTGGGCGAGCGCGGGACCGTAGAGGATAGGAACAAAGAGAGGCATCGCAAGCTGCAAGGTCTGGAAGTCTGGCATTTCCGCCGCGTACTGGAAGCCCTTCCTGTTCTCCTACAACTTTCCCTACTGCTGTTCGGCTTGGCACTGTCAGTATACATGTGGACACAGCAGCGAGTCGTCGCTATCGTCCTCATCGTCGCCAACTGCTTAGGAGCGGTCTTCTACTTTTCGGTGATCGGAGTGTCGGTAGTCTTTGACGACAGCCCCTTCCAAACTCCACTCTCGGACATCCTGCGTCAGACTTTTCTACCAATCGTACATGGTATCTCAAACGTCTGGCGCCGAGTCAACGCTTCTGTGCAGAGTTCTGTGCGATATGTCCTCCGCCACACAATATGCCGTGTAATCCACACACAGCGTTCACTTGTGGCCTCACTCCTCTCAATGATCTCTCGATAGAGTGTCGTCCCGGTGTGGCACCTAGTGCCCACTCAGACTTGTCAAGCAGACAGCTCCCGGTTACGGTACATAATCATTGGAGCAAGAACTCGCCTCAAAGCGGTCCTCCCCTATCTATTCAAGTGGTGCCTCACAAGGACGATAGGCTAAGCGCAGAAGCTTTGCTATGGCTTCTCGACACTAGCACGGATCCCATCGTGCAGGCGGACGCCATACAGGCGGCTCATCTGATCCAATGGCCAACCCACCTCCTAAAACTCTTGTGCACGCGCTGGAGATTGGATTTTCTTCTCCAGCAGATCCTGTCTTGTTTTGAAACAGGGCCCTCCGGCGGTGTCCATCTTCCTAGCAGTCACGAGCATAGAGCGACGGGGCTCTGTGCGGCGTTCCTCTTCGTCTATTGGGAACGACGTGTACTGGATTGGAACGCAGCTAATCAATGGGTGATGATGAATGGCCATGACCTCAATCACAAGTACGACAAGGAGCTAGAAGTTTTACAGGCGTACCAACACTCCTCGAACAAAGACAGGTTCACCCTATACCTGACATTCCTGACTCTTCGTGTTGGCTTGGCCGATCTTGAGTCTCGGGGCAAATTCATTGCCTACTGCAGCCCAAGAATGTCCACACAGACCCTGTGCACTCGCACTCTATTCTACCTTGCGCAGATGCCAGCAGTCGACCGACTGCATTCCCGGTGGTCGAGGCTACGCGCTATCAGCCGCTACTACAGTCAATTCCAGTCTTCGAAGGACGAGCTGGAAGTAGACTTGGAAGGGAACTCGGCAGAAGACTCGGAAGCAATCCAGGTCTCAGTCGTGGCGTTCGCTATGGTCTTGGGCTATCGCCGTGTCAATATTTACAAGGCGGAATGGCGCGCCGATGTCGATGGATTGGCACGTTGGACACCTGACTCTTCGGATCAGTCTGCAATGACTGCGTCTCTAATGGATCTTTACTCCGGGTCAGATTTAGAGGAGGAAGTACTGTGGCATGCAACAGAATGCGTGTTCGCTATGATTGCTCGTTGCTCGGGTATGTTCGGCGCTCGCAAGACCAAGATTGACACCAGTAACAAACATCTCCTCCCTGCCCTCATTTGGGCTGCCAAGGCATCTCCTGACGAATTTGGTCTCAAGTCACCTGGCAATTCTCTCTTCCAACTCCACCTCGCCACTCTCAACTTGATCCGCATCCTTAGTACGCTACCGCTCTCGTCGAATTCGAGCTTTCGCGAGGTGGTCGCACACTGCAGTCTGTTCATGGCACAGCCCTCGAAGACGTTGACTGAGGGTAGCGACATGCATCACGTTTTCCGGCACATCTACAACCGCGACAAACTCTTCGTAGAGATCATTGCATCTCTGTTGGAGGACTCTAACGATCCCCGGCTTGACAAGCTTGCAAACAAGACCTTCGTGCGAAGTTGGGCGCAAGTCGTTGGTCGCTGGACGATACCAGGAGATCGGCGTCATGAGGTTGACCCAGGAGCATTTTCAGCAAGGAATTTACTATCCTTTGCGAAAGTACGGCGATCCCATGACCAGGATTGGGGAGACGACGCTGATCTCATTCAGCGGGTCGCTGTTGTAGCGACATGGACAGAATGGCGTTACTCGCGCAACTGGCGAAACAAGGGCCCACCAGGAAACCCGAAGCTTCTGGTCGATCACACCATGGAGGTCATGGATGCGCTCCATGTGCGGAACGCACTCGGTGTACAAGGGTACATCAGAGACATCCGTGATGACATCGAGGAGCCTGCCACCTACTTGAGATCGGTCTCAACAGTGGTTCTACAGCCTGCGCTCGACGCACTATCAAGAAAGCTGTATGGTATCGAGCAACTGGAGAACATCTCACCTTCTCAGATTCCCCTGCCCTTATCGCCGTCAATCTCGTTGAGAGATACTGACGAAGACCGATAGCCTTCGAAACCATCATCTGTACGTCGTAAAATCATATTACAACGTGTGGCCAAATATGCTGATCCCTCTATCGTCGCGAATGTTTGTCTAGTACGATGCTCTAGATGTCACCGTATCATATAGGACTGCATCAGTCAACGCAATCTTTTGGCAAAATGGGGCGTTTGCTAATAAACACGATTCGGGGAAAGTGCCAGAGCGGAAGATGCGCAATAAATGTGCCTGTTGCCGTTTCGTGTAAGTGTAAGTAAGGTGGGATGGAGATCTTCCTCGACATCGAACGGACGCGTACGCGCCGCAGAGTGATATTCATGAAGCGCCCATAAAGCCTAAGAGCCACGTGTTCGAGGCGTTGAATGACGTCAGAGTTCTTCCGCTCCTCCCTCCGCGCTGTATTTCCAGCGCGACCAGCCTCGTCTCTCTTCTCCCTACCAGTACTACACGCATACCACACATACTGACCCTCCTTCTCATACATCCACAATGCCCGTCTCTCAAGAAACAGCTGCCCGCGCAGACCACCCCGTTCAAGTCAGTCTTCATTCTCTCCTATCTGCGAATCCTTCCCATCCTTACTCACAGCACGCTCATAACAGACACCCATCTACGACAAAGAAGCGTACACGACCCCCTCAGACACCGTCCCCGTGATGGTCAGAGACAGCCCCGAGCCCGTCGGCGAGAGCTCCTCGTCAGCCGCGTCAGCCTCGAACACTGTTCAATTGAGCGGACAAGGGGATAGACACGACTCGGAGCAGGGCAATGGGAATGGGAAGCAGCGAGAGCAGCCGAGTATGCCCTCGGAGGTGGTGCAGCCTGGGGTGGCGGATGATGCGGCTCAGCAGGGTGCGTTTCTACGACTTTGGTGTAGTTGAAGCGACGAAGACTGATCGTGTTGTTGTGCTGGTTGTAGGAGCAACGCAGCCTGGGTCTGGATCTGCTGTACCTGCAGGCGCGACGGGTGCCACTGGGGCCAGTGGTGCTGCAGGTGCTGGCGCAGGGCATAATCCGACTTTCAAAGAGAAAGTGATTGGCTACGCGAAGGTGCGCATATATTTTTCCTCTCCAGTCTCTTCGACCGTATGCTCATCTTTCGCTACGCAACCCAGAAAACGCGCGGAGCTACTCTCGGCAAGGTACGTTCCCGCTCATCACCTCTACCAATGAGATAGTCGCTCACTGTTTATCGCTTTTGCAGAGTGGTACGAAAGAACAAGGCGAGAGGATATTGTCCGGCGAAGAGAAGTTCGAGCCGAAGAAAGTTGGGCCGGGTGCGAAGAAGGAGCGTTCCGGTAGTCTCTGAGTTTCCTTTCCTCTCTTCACTATCGTCGACATAGGATTCCCTAATCTTCCGTCTCTGGACACCATAAGTAATGCCACGAACGCCGCTTGTATGACTGCACCCCTGTTGGATTAGTGTATCACCTCAGTATAATGCCACATGCTACTATTATTCTCTGGTCAACCTCATTTGCTCGCCGAATTGAACTGCAATAACGAACGCGATGCTATTCCATTATCCATCGGGAAAAATATACCCAAAAGTCTTTCCAGTCTACACCGATCCATACTCAACCCGCCAACGAAACCTAAGCACCCACACCATTGACAGTGCCAGCCTCGACGGGAACAGGTCCATTGCCCGCCATCGCACCATGCTCACTCATCATAGGGACAGCAGCCAAACCGTCCACCGCAGAGTCGACGACGTAGGCGACGCCGTTCTGTAGAGCGTGCGCCATGCCCCGGGCGCCGTTGCTCATCTTGAGAAGAGCGGGGTCCATGCCGAGGTCGCCGCTGTCTACATAGGCCTTGAATTCGGAATGCCGAATATGTCAGCTTCATGGGGTGCAGAGGGAAGGGAAAACGCAGCACGTACATCCTTGCCATCACCGCTACCGTACTTCTCCTTGATGAGCTGCTTGTGCATCTGGAGCACCTGGAAGAGCTCTTCGTACGAAGCGTCGTTGATGAAGGCGCAGGTACCATAAGGGTTCGGAACGGCGAAGCGTTGCTTGTTATCGCGCGTTTTCCTATCGCGAAAATATCACATCAGCCACAGTGACGGTGCACGAAAACCAAGAAAGACGATAAGACTCACAAAATCGCCTGAGTCCCCTCCTTCACCAACGCCTCCGTGAACATCTCATGGTCCATGCTCAACCCAACACGGTGACTCAACTCGTGATACTCGTCGCGCTGCTTCTCCGTCAGGATACCACGGCTGCACGCGAAGGTGACGAAGTACGCCATGTCGATGTTGATGGCGTGGCCGTGGCGGAGAGGAACGGTGGGGGCGAGCTCGAGAGTGGGGGAGAGGCTGTGGCCGAACGCGATGACGCGGTCGAGGCCGATTTCGTGCAGGTTGGGGCTCTCGAGCTACGAGGAACAGTATCGTGAGTGAAATGTGTGGACAAGGTCTTGCGAAGAAGTACTCACGTCGAGCATAACTTTGATCCCTCTCCAGCAGATCTCATCTGCGATCTCCTTCATCTCCGGAGAGGCACCGTCCGCGCGTCCGAAACGCGTCGTGATCAAGTCTTCACCGTTGGCAACAAGGAGGTCCCAGATACGCTTGTCAGCGCAGGAGGAGATTTTCATAAGCTCTACATACGGACGAACAAGATCGAGGGTGAGTGCTTATGTGCAGACAGGAATGAATAGATCTGCGTACCAGCGAAGCCGTTGCGTACCTGAGCTTCGGGGAGCGTTCGGAGCATGTTGAAATCGAGGAAGGTGACCATGGGCGCGTGGTAAGCACCAAGGCGGTTCTTGAGATTTCCGTGGTTGATTCCAACTAGAGACATCCCACCAGTCAGCTGCACTGTCAACATCACCGAGGAGTAGCATCTACGCGCCTTTAATGGAAACCGACGCGTCAATAAGCCCAATAAGAGTGGTAGGCACGCGAATGAAGTTCGAAGTTCGGCGGTACGACGCGCACGCGAAGCCAGTGACGTCGGTGCACAGGCCCCCACCGACGACCAAGACCGGTTCCTTGCGCACCAATCCAAAGTCGTTCATGGCGTCCACGATGCTCAACATGGTCTTCATCGTCTTGTTCTTCTCGCCCCCGGCCATGACGAAGGTCGTCACCGGGATGCCGTGGTGCTTGAAGTAGGCTTCCCATTGGGTGGAGTAGTGGGAGTTGACGATGGAGTCGGTGACGAGGAGGACGCGGCCCCAGGGTTTATAGATGTTTGCGAGGTGGGTGTGGGTGGTGGAGAAGATGTTGTCGACGAATTGAAAGCCTAGGGATTGGGAGAAATGTTCGTTTAGATAGGAGCGTGACGCGGCGGGCATGAAGAAGAGGGCGTACCGTAGTTGATCTGTTCGGTGCCCGCCACCGAAAAGCCATTCGAAGTGGTGGTCACTGTCGCCTTCAGGTCGCTCATGGAGCTAAACGTAAAAGACAGAGAGAAAATGGGATTGTCACGTGTGGGTCTCGAAAACAAGAGAACTCGAAGGCGAGAAGATGAGGGATGGGGAGAAAGAGGATGGGAACATGGTTCCTCTGTTATATAGGGCAGCGTCGGTGCGGTTGGACATGGAGGATGCCAACATCGAAGCCCGCCTCCAAGAGAAGCCGCCGTGGCGGTCGATCAAGGTGGCGTCATCGAGGCTGCCAACGTTCGTCTTCAGCAAAGAAGGCGATTCCAGCTCGAAAAGTGAAGCTCACCCATTCATCGTCAAATGAGATGTTGTCCAGGCCCTGTCCGGACGTCATGGGTAGACGGAGCTGCCTCGCGTTCGTATTTCAGTTCGTCCAAACGAGGTTCTTCGTATCCATATCGTCAGTGCGTGTCCCAGCGAACGACCACTTCGGATAGACTGCTACCTTACGCATCTCTTCGCTGTTGCCAGCTGATGAGAATGTTGCGGTCTTTCGATGGTGCCATTCAGATACAGTACTGTATCGAGCAAATGACGCGTAACTTACTTCATGGATCTCCATCATGGTACACGCCAGGACCGACGACGGTTCGGGAAGACCTTCGTTGCAGTGGGCGTACTGCGACCATAGATACAGGCACATCGCTCCAACGGGCAAGGGTCCAAGGTTGTCGTCGTCTCGTACCGGGACAGCGTAAGTGAGGGCGTGCAACGGTGCAAAGGAGCTTAGCGACGCGAGCCATAGCAACTACCATCACGTGACCATTAAAAACGCGTCGCGTCGTCCCGATTTGGCACACGCGTCTTCCTCTGCAACGACCATGGTCAGAGCTCTCGCCACGCGATATCACTCTCACGTCGCCTGCGCTGCCACACCGTCTAGAATGGCTGCTGCCTTGTATATTTGGCACTGCGATGCTGGGCTCTCCTTTCGTATATATGTTCTCGAGAGGGCTTATAGCACAGTCTTTCCGGCTTTCCTTGGACCACTGGCTACGCTCACATACCTCCTCCCTCTCGTATCCTCCTCCCCCTCTCGTTATTGTTTGCTAGGTGATTGTGATTTGCGCTACGCTTTTGTTCTCTGCTAACGCGTGTCGGTTTAGATTGGCTCCCGAGCAGTGCAGCAGCATGCGACGGCGTGACTACCAGCGTGAGGCTTGGACCCACCTCAAATTACGCGTCTTAGCAGGTATACATCTTGCCTCAGCAGCTACATCTCGTTGGCATTTCTTTCTGATTGTTTCTTTTGCAGAGCTCCGAGCATACCAAGCGAATCATTCGACGAATACTCGATTCTCATATGACGAAAGATTTTGGCAATTCGGCACGCCATTAAATTTTCGAATGTCGATTACACTGAGTCATGGTAAGCCTCCTCTCTCTGTGACTATTTGATCCTAGCCTTATCTATCCCAATTTAGGTCCCTATAAGCATTCGACCATATTCTTTGACATCACAATCCCATGTGATTACCCTAGCAGCCCGCCAAGCCTCGTTGTTATCGGTCGCAAAGACAGAAGGAGACGGCTGTTTGGGTCTCTATTTGAGCGAAGACAACTTGACTCCTCCGATGTAAGTACATTCTTTTCACTAATTTAAGTGGTGTGGAATTCGATGATTCGATTTTTTGTGGTTCCACTTTCAGTGGGGTCTGGAACTGCAGGCTAGGATAGAGGTGCGTCAGATATCTTCTCCCAACCTGTTTTCCGTGCGACGCTGTGATGCATGAGCCGGCTCGCCGAGTTGAGAGACTTGCGTCTGTGCGTCAAATCGTTCAACGTTCTCTCTGCAGTTTGACGGTGTCACCACATGTACTGATAACATCTGCTATATGTGTCCAGGACATCTGGTACGGCGGTAGGTCGCTTGACCAACTTGAGGGACGAGCCGTCTACCGCCTCGATGGATGGACTCCTGCCATGAGTATAAGCAATATGGTTTCAGCGTTGCGAACTCTACTCGCTGCACCCGCAAGGAGGACGAATTGGTAGGATGTCTGTTCCTGGCTTCTATCTGCGACATCATGTGTATCTTATAGTCATTGTGAGTACCGCCATTGCAATAGCCTCATTTGACACTGACCGTGATACATAGTCCGTATCATTCATCAGCCTTATACGTCGTGTAATATTTCGTTTTTTCCTATTCAAGCTGGCGTTGCTTGATTACCTGTATCCCATAGTCTCATTTCACTCCTCGTCTGTGCATAGTGTATCCCTCCTTTCGGACTAACACCCTTTTGATAACCCGATGCGATCGAATTGATGCCTCTCTTTGCAAATGCGGACGAATGCACTGTTGCAAGCTGACTTCTCATCACCACAATGATCGCTGTACTCGCCTGGTTATGACTAGCCTCTTGCTTTGGGTTTGGCGGGTTCTTCAGAATCTCTTGTTCTCGCCAATTTTACGACACGATTTCTTTCCGTCCCAATGTACAGTAGTATCCAAAAGCACGCGTGCCCTCATAATCTTTCAATCCCACCGAGTCATGATTGTGGCCGTCGCCGTGAAGTTGATCGAGATTCGAAAGTCAGACAATGGATCTTGCCTTGTGCCGGTGATGCCGGTCGCATATGTGAGTCACAGACGCCGACGGAGTTTGAAGCGTACGCGTGTCGTCCGAATCGGGCAAGCGGCCACTTTCTCCATTGTCCTTCAACGAACACGTTGCAGTTGGCCAACTTGCACCGTAGGCATATATAAGTCGGTGAAATGTCTTCCAACATGCTGTCCTACACCGACTACCCCTTCTTCTGCTCCTCTTCCCCTTCATCCTCATCGCTTTCGAACGCGTCTCTCGATTCCAACTCTCAGCTGTCATCCGACATCGAGATGGTGTCTGGCTTTCACCCCGTTCGCGATGCCATACCCGAAGACCGCGTCGCAGATTTTGGAAGCGCGTCTTTAGACGAAGACGGCGTAAGTCGCGCTCAAGCGCGCCACAGCACACCCCCTCCCTCCAAACAACCGGCCGCAAGTGCATCTAAACTTCCTGGTAAGCACCCACTATCACTGTTGTGTTCGTCAGTCTTACATCTGCGTCTTCCTAGTTCCACAATCCACGCCGAGCAGACCCAGCATCGACAGCAGTGAGAGGTGGGATCGCACCGAGAAACCCAGGGACGATGCCATCAAGAAATGGTTGCACGACGTGCTTCTCGACAAGGTCATCTGCGACTACCCAGTCGTCGACTTCATCTTCACTGTATTCGGTTTCAAGAAAGAAGATTTCACAGAGAAGCTTCTTGCGCGGCCGCCCGATGATCCCTATCGTCTCTCGGAAAGCCACTGCAATGACTACATCACCGGCGAGTACACCAAGAAGTCGCACCGTAGCGTGGAGCGATCTGCGTATCCACCACTGGAGAATCTTTTGCGTCATCTCTACGATCAGCTGCAGAGCGCCTCGCCATTCAATGGCGCAGAGATAGTTGCTCTCAACGATCACTTAGTGAGGGGCTCCTTCGCTCAGGTGTTCCCCGACTTCTTGACCAGCTGGCTACATGGAGATCAAGGACAGCTGTGGAAGCTTGCGGCTAATGCGGGGGAATTGAAGAAGAAGCTCGTGGAGGAGAGGCCCTATGCTGCGGTCATAGATATCGAGAAGCTGCCTGATGTGAGTGATTGCGGTGCTCATGTAGTTTTCATCCGTGTCTAACTCGACTTCTTTATCTCAGAGGAACGCCCCTTACAACCCTCCGCCGCAGGCTGCGCCTATACCAGGTAGCAGCAGCGTCGCCTCCGAAGCTGCCAGCCTCGAGCCTGACGCGCAGACGATATCCACGGCCCAGTCGTCTCAAGCATCATCGAGTTCTAGTCGGCGTGGATTGAAGAGGAAAGCCAGCAAGATTCCGGACGGTTTGAGCTCCAAGTCTAAGAGAAGGAAGTCGAAGTCCGCTGTCACCTCTCTTCTCAGCGATTTTGGCACTGTGACCTCCGGCACCAGCTTTCTCATCGACGCCAAATCCAAGATTCGCGGCAACGAGTTGCAGATCATGAAGTATCTGCACGAGTTGGGCTCAGCCGGTATCCGATCCTTCTCCACTGGCTTTCTCATCGAGGACTATACGATGACTCTATGGTACATGGACCGTATGGGTGTTGTGAAGTCGGTTTCGTTCGATTTCCTTAAGGAACCACACTTCCTCCTCCTCTACATCGCCGCTGTCAAATTCGCCACACCTCAGCAGCTCGGTTTCTTTCCCCTCCTCAAGTTTCCCAACGATCGCATCGACAAAGACGTTCTTGAGAGCTACAAGGGCGTGTCCTTGGACTTGTCCGGCTCCGAGGACATGATGCCCACGACCCTCAATGATCTGCGATTCGTCTTCGACATCTCTGATACCAGGCCTCTCATTTCGCCCTTCAGCTCTATGGGACGCGCGACTATTGTTGCTCCTATCAACGCCGATCCCTCCAGCAAGACGGCAATTGAGCTGTGTGGGACGTCTAAGGTGGTCACCAAGATCTCCTGGCAGTCGAAGTGGCGAGAGGCAGAGGATCATTTTGTCCGCGTCGCAAGGAAGGCACTGGACGCCAAAGATTCCACGAAGGAGATACTGAAGCATATCGTCGACATCAAGTGTTCTTTGACTCTGTCGATGGAGCAACTCCATCTTCCGCGCGCTGCTATGGAGGGCATTCCCAAGACGGACGACTACGAGCGGGTCTGCAGAGTTCTGGTCATGACCGAGTACTTTCCTCTTCGATTGGTGACTTCTCCGGAGGAGTTCAAGACGATATATGTGGGTGCTTTGCGCGGTATGTACTCGTTTTTTTTGGGTTCGTCGATTCACTGCTCACATGCCAGCAGGTCATCGTGCAGTCTACAAGATTGCACGCATTCTCCACCGCGACATCAGCATAAACAACATCATGTTCTATATAGATGCCACCGGTCGTGTCATTGGCGTCTTGTGCGACTGGGACATGGCCAAAGAACTAGGGGAGATAACCATCGAAGACATGGTCCGAGACACTATACTATCCCAGGCCCCCCCTTGTGCCTCCAGTACCACGCCGTCTGCAAGGACAGCTCCCCAGCAGACTGAACAGTCTCTCCAGAAACCAACCACCGCCGGTGCAGGCTCTCAGCCCGCCACTCGGGAACGCAAGTACCGCACAGGCACATTCCCCTTCATGGCCCTCGACCTCCTCCGCTTCGTGACGCCCCCTCATAACCTATACAGACATGACCTGGAGTCGTTCTTCTACGTCCTTGTTTGGTTTGTCGGAAAATTCAGGCCAAAGGAGAAAAGGATCGGCGTAGTGCGCAAGTGGCTTGGCGCAAACTTCGAGCAGGTTGGCGTCTTTAAATCAAACTCTATCAGGAGTATGGATCCCATCGACGAAATTGTCGACGGGGGAGACGATGCGTATCGCAGTGCATGCAGCCCTTGGATCCGTGCTCTGTTGATGCAGCTCATCAAGCCCGTGACAACGAAGTATGAGACAATTAGGGATGAAGTGAAAGATCTCTGGTACGAACGCAAGCCTGAGCTTGCGAAGCTCTCGTTGGACGAGAATATTGCAGCCGCTTGGAAGTTGTATCCGAAGATTGCCGAACGAGAGGATATCATAACTTACAAGAGCTTCATGCGTTGTTTGGGTGAGGAGGTTGGAGATGATGAGTGAAAGAGTCTTCACATTCGCTGAGATTGCATATTCTGTGTCTTCACTCCCTCCATGATATCTGCTTTACAACGTACAGTATATTCTATGTACTGTACTCGTCGGCGTACTTTGAATGTATCGCATTGATCAAGGATGTCGCAGGCCTATCACGTCTGAAACGGTTCTACCTACGGTACCGTAATGAGGGCCACGCTCATTCAATTCTATGTCTTTACCTCGACCGTCTCACCTCTTCGGACCTAATACTTATGCCATCATTTACAAACCTTCCGACTTGAATAATCGTACTTCCGGTGCTTGCAACGTTATTGTCAGCAAGAAAGCGTACGAGTCCGAATCAGCTGCTGTGACCGACATGAATCGGCTTTCAAGGCCTAGTACGCATTGGCATTCCTATGTACTGCCAACTGGATCGACAGCCCGAAAGAAGGGTCGTAGTATTATATCTGTAAGCCTGGAGCTGCTGGGACGGAATGAAAATGCAGAATGGAAGTGAACTTGAAATGAGAAATGAGAGCAAGACAGTTATTATTGGTGCGACTCGTGGCTTAACCGTGCAAGTAAAACTTTCCCGCTTCCATCCGTCACAGCAACGTGAGATTTGTACACTCGGAGTCGCACCTGCTGCGAATTACCTACGAGCGCAGGCAGGCGGCATACCCTCCGTCCTTCGCAATCCAGGACCCATCTGTTGTCTCTGCTGAGATAATATGGGTGATCAAGATCCCTATTCGAGCGCGTACTGCACGCGGTGGTCATTGCACCACCATCGAGGATGCGGTAGAGCCCTCTGTCGGTGTATATCTCCTCGCCATCGGTTGAGATGTTGAGTACGCGTAGGTTATTGATACTGGAGATATCGATTCTAGCTCGACGTAACCCATTCTGCACATGGTACGTGCTGATGCAGATTCCGTCGTACGCAGCGAGCCAATCTCCTGCTGGAGAGAACGCAAGGAGAAGTCCCGGGTGATGATATTCTGGCCAGTAAGGATGAGCCGGATGGGTGATGAGTCGAGGTTCATTCTTAGGATGACTGTGATCCCACAGGAAAATCCCATCTGAGAGCGTGCCATACGCGACCACATTATTCGCCGACCATGCTACGCTGTAGACATCTCCTCGAGTTTGGAGCACATACGGAGGATCTTCGCAACCAGCCTTGTACACATGTAGTTCGCTGACACGCGTCGCGAGTACGAGGTGTGAACCATCGGGGGAGTGCGCGGCTGTGCGCACAGACTTCGTATCATTCGATGTATAGTGGCGCACCAGGTCGAAGGAGGCGGTAAGAGCTGAATAGACGGTTGCTCCCGAGCGGTGAACAATTGTGAGGGAAATGTCATCTGCGCTCCATAGGAAGCCCTCTACAACATCCGTAGCCTCCGTCTCGAACACGACTTCTCCGTCTCCCGTGCCGATGATCTTGACGAATTCACCATCTGACGACATGCATGCAAGCCACTTGCCATTGGTGGAGAATGATGATTGATGATTGACCCAGGCTCCGCTCCCGGATGAGTTCATAGTCTCTGGCCGATTGTCCCCTTGCGCACTAGTATCCCATACAGTAATGTCGCTGGGGCTGCCGGATACGACGCAGGAACCGTCTGGAGAGTATGCTAGCATATCTAGCCCGTATATACTGCCTCGCATGACCGAAGCAAGTCGCAGACTCCCTGAGACCTCTTCGATCTCCCACAGGCACAGACTAGAATCGTCGTATCCGACAGCGAGGCGCAGGTCGTCTGGCGAGAAAGCAAGACTAGATATCGTCCCTGAGCAGCGAGGGTGATAGTGTCTTTCGGCAACTGCATCTTCGCTGAACAGACTGTCGAACGCGGGGGAGATCGAGAGACCACCATCAGAATGCGCGCTCGCGACAACATCACTTCTATGTGACCACACCATCATGGTCGTGTCCCGGAGTTTGCGAGGAAGCAGATCAGGGTCAGGATCTTCATCTTCCATCCAGCCTTCTTCCATCCAATCCTCGTCGAATCCACTCATCCTTTGTTCAAAATTGCGCGATGTGACATCTTTTGGTCCAACGTCCCATAGCTCGTCTTGTTCGGCGGGCCCCTCATCGATGTCCTGTGAGCCCTCTTCATCATCCTTATCAACCACATCAGCAAGAGTGTAGACACGCGTGCCTTCACTCTCCGCGCTGAGCGTGAGGTACAGGGTGTCTGGCGAAAAAACGAGCCTCAAGCCACTAGAGGAGGTCCACATGTCCAAAGCAGCATGAGAGATGTCGTAAACCTTCATAGAGGTACGGTCGGAAGGTGCGCTACTCTCAGGCTCATTTGTGGACTCATCACTGATGTCGTCCGTGATGGACAGAATCCAGAGGCGGATGCAGGGGTCTGAGGTGCCATCGTAATCCGGTACCAGCCCCGCAACACGCGTTCCGTCCGCGGTAAACGTCAAGGTGTAACAGCGGGTGCCTAACGAAATCTCGTCGTAAGTGCCCAAATTCAGATTGGCATCCCATGTTCGTACGATCCCTGTCGACGAACCAGCTCGGAGGCGACCATCTTGCAGAAAAGAAACGCAGACAATCGATCCTTTCTCCTTCGGCCACGTACCCGATCCGCCCTCCAGCGTGAACTTGAAGGCTCCAGTCTTAAGATCCCAAAGCATCAGTGAGCCTCGCCAAGTCCCACAGACAATAGTTTTTGAATCAGGGGATACGGCAACACAGGTCACAACTCGCTCATGCCCGAGGCTGTTATGATCCCATAACTCGATGGTGCGTAGGCGAGCATCCCAGAGATCGCCCACTCCAGCCAGAACGGTGGGTGACTGGAGCCGCAGTGATACGGAAGGGAAGTATGTGGTATAGAGGAGCGTGCTCCTTGGCGTGAATGGTAACGCAGAGAGGTAGACCTCAAGCGTAGAAGTCCGGATTGCGTCGTAGGATTGATATACAAGGCGTTCGGCGTCGTACAGCAGAGAGCGGACAGACTCGAGCTGGGG
The DNA here is from genome assembly GCA_004332605.1 of Steccherinum ochraceum. Lineage (NCBI taxonomy): Eukaryota > Fungi > Basidiomycota > Agaricomycetes > Polyporales > Steccherinaceae > Steccherinum > Steccherinum ochraceum. Next base: position 41,381 of record RWJN01000015.1, on the reverse strand, counting down.
TGAAGACTTATTCTGGCGAAGGTCATGTACATTCAGTTTTGGTCAAGGATCGGAGTTGTGGTGTGTACTCACCGACAATGTAGTTCGCGCGCGAGCTAATATGGGCACTACGTCTTCTAGTCTTCCAATAACAGCTAGAACATCAATCCATCTGAGCAAGTGTCTCGAAGAGAACCGCTTCAAGGCTTCCAGGAGAACATCTGGTACGGAGGTATCTGAACGCAGTGCCTCTACTAGATGGCTCGCCCAATAACGACAAGCGTACTCCAACGCGTTGGGAATATGCTTCTCCCGAACCAACGCCAGGTCCTGGATGTCATCGTAGTCAACGTGGGGAGAGAGGCAGCAGATGTTATCCGTGACGAGGTACTGATTCATGACACTGAAGCAGCGCTCGAGTAGCTTGCCGTGCTGCATGCTAGTATCCACGTAGAACTCAGGGTGAGCTCTGCTGACATCGATGATATGGTCGGCGAAAGAGGAGTGAAGTGCTCGAATTGGGCTGGGGCTGTCGTCGTCATCGGGAACGTAGAGCACGGAGTGCATGTGCGCCAGAAGGCGACGCACTCGGGTGCTCGTGTAAGGCTTGCCGAGGAGTGCTACCAGGTCAACCACTCGCAGAAGCTGCGAGAGTAGAACGATGCTACCGATGACGTTCGTAAGACTCTCTTTCGCAGCAATGTTGTGCGAGTCTTGCCCAGTGAATGCATTGATGAATACTTGTCGGTACAGCAGGTCCAAAGCCATCAGATCACGTCGACCGCTGTGGTCAGACGGCGATGTGAACTTCACAAGCTGGGCTTGGGGAGAGTCGTATGAGGAGCCGCCGATGATTCTGCATACCGTAGATGCGAAAACAAAGAGACCTGCAGCTCTTTCTACGATAGTCCGCACGTCGTCGGGCGTGAACGTAAACGAGGGGTGGTCGAGGGAGATCTGCTGAAGCTTGCGAATGACGAAGGCTCCAATGTCGCGGGAGACGATGGGAAGTGGGACGTCGTGGAGATTGAGACGATCGTGAGTGTGGATAGCGAACGCTCGGGAGATCTCGTTGGCGGGACGGCTGGAAATGAAGAACTTGACGCGTGCAGCACGGCAGTCTTCGGAATGGCGGAGGAGGAATAAGATGAAAGGGAGGGGACGGGTATGGTCGATGTGGCATTCGTCAAGGGCATCAATGATGATGACGATGGGACGCGGAATCATTGCAGCAACTCGCTTCAGAGGCTCTAGAATGAGATCCACGAGCTGCTGCTTCAGATCTCCCGGTACGTATGCCCGTTGGCGGAGGACATCGACGAGCTGGTCTCGGTAGTGAGGGACTCGAAAAGCCAGCTGATACGCCAACGAAGGAAGTATGCGGGTGAGGTCTCGAGCGTTGTCGAAATCGCGAGAGCAGAAAAATCCAGCTCCGTAGATACCCTCCGAGCGAGCGTACCGAGCTAAGCTATCCGCGATCGTTGATTTGCCCGTGCCGGCCATGCCATTCAGCCAGAACAAGCGGTAGTCGTCGTCGTCGGCCAACCAGAGCTCAACTTTTCCTAAGATCTCCGTACGCGTGCCAGGCAAGCAGTGAGTTCGGTTACCTGCGTTGTCTTCTCGTTGGCCCATCTCGTATGCGGCTTCTTCACTGTGGCGCAGTTTTTGTAGCAGAACAGCAGCTTCTGTACAACCCATGGTTTATATAGTTGAAAGATCAACAAGGCAAATAGCGCACCCGTCGTCTATTGGGAAGTATAAGGACATATTAAGAGGGCGAGCCTTGTCGTGCTCACCTTCATTCGGTTATGGTCGTTAAGCTGCAGATCGAGTTGGAGTCCCGTAATGATATCTCGAATCTGACCAATACAAATTCGAATCCGGTTCTTGTCATCCTCGCTCGAGATGAGTCTGGAGATCGTATTCTTGTTTTGCAGGCATTGAAGGTCTCTTGCTATCTCTTGAAATTGCCTATACCATAATCGTCTGCGTATTCTGAGCCACGCATGAAAAGAATTACATACACCTCGACCTTACGCAGCCGTTCCATCGCAACCGGGTCTCCACTGTCCATATTTGTTACAATGATCCTCGCCACACGCTCCAGGCGCTGGATCGTTGTCCCCAGACTGTCCTTGTTTTCGGCCGCTTGCTAAAGTAATGTCAGCACCAATAGCCGAACTGAAGTATACATACTCACGTCGACCAACTTCAAAACCTCCAGTAGAGACGTTATGACGGCCTTCGCGGGCGGAAAGCTCTCCGCTGCGACAGCGCCCACGTTCAGCGCGGCCTTGACTCCGTCGTAGATTTTCCGGTCTCGAAGTTTGAAGACACGTCTCCATGACGAGTGGATCTTCATGGGCATCTTGCCAGTAGCACACAGGTGCAGAGGTGGTGAAGATGCAAAAGATCGAAAACCGGGGTGTATGTGGAAGGTAGGCCCGCCATTGATCTTCACGCGTCCAGCCTCCGTTGAGGAAGGCTGTCCTAGCAAGATAACTTCCAAGACCATACTGATGTTCGTATTAGAATTACGCGAGCATATGCAGGAATGCCTTCCTACGATAAGTTAGATCACATAAGAGGCGATGCAAGGAACAAGCTCACCTTATCCTCGAGTCCTCATCGGCTTCCGTCATACTTCTACGCACAGCCCGTTCTCAAAGCCGCTGTGGCGTCCCCATAGTTAGGATTCTGTAACCTCATCAGATGTAGAGTCCATGCTGATTGGGACACTAGTGGAAGGGGAGAGGAGAGCTGCAAAACGAAGACATGCAAATCTCGGAGAGAAGTGAGGAATTTCCTCGTGAACTCCACCCAGAGTAACGCAACGACACACCGGTCCGATGTCCGATCATAGCGTTTCCACTCCGCCCGGCGCCGATAGCTCGAGACTCCGACCGAGACTCTCGGAACTGATTTTCGTCGACCACAACGACATCCCTGTGCAGGAGACTTCTCCTCCATCTTCGCAGCATCGCGATATAAACCGTGATATAACCGGTGCATACACTTTATACTGCTCATCATGTCAATTCGGTTATCTGGACGTTTGATGAAGAGATTTGCATGGATGAGAGGCTCTCAGAGAAATTGGAGGTGTCCAGACCAGGTGCGTCCCATTTTGCAATTCTGTACTGGGTATCATTATTGATACATCGCACAGACGTTATGATATTGTCTTAATGACTCGCGATTGTCTCGCAGATCTGGAGTGCTTCTGTCGGGACGCGTGATAGTGGGATCTACCGAGAATGTGGTACTTATACCTGACATCTCAGACTTGTTCGCACAGTTTCCAGACTCCTCACCCTACCATCACCCTCCGACTCTGATGTACAACGCCGCCGACGCAGGGCAGTACGCCAACCCTCTGGGTATACGCCCCGAAGACATCAAGCAAACACCTCATGATCGCATCGTTCACCTCCTTGAGCAAGCGTCGCAGTCCGTTGACTCGGCATCCGCTTTGTCGCCATCCGAACACCTCGTTAACGCGAAGGCTCTCATAGAGAAAGCCAAAGCAATCGTCGACGGTTACGATAGCTACGTCACCGAATACTCGTCTCCCGCCCCGCCCATCGTGGAGAGAATGTGGAAGGACGGACATGAGCACGATTGGGCGAAGGTCTACTTGGAGGGCAAGACGAAGCTGCGCCTCATTCCCGATATGAGTGCCGGATCATACGAGGGTGTCGTCTTGCAGCATCTCGCCAAGATGTCCAACGTACGTGCATCATCTACTTCGGTCTCCTCCATATTGCTGACTTCATTTCATTTCAAAGGCGCGGGCTGTTTTGGAAATTGGAATGTTCACGGGAACGACAACGGTCTCTCTTGCCCTTGTGCCTTCCGTGGACAAGGTTACCGCACTCGACATCGAAATTTATCTGCTTGAACATAACCTGCCCAACTTCAAAGAGGCCGGTGTTGCGAGCAAGATCGATGTTCGGATAGGAAATGCGCTCGAAACTCTGGACAAACTAGACGAAGAAGGCGCCTCTTTTGACATGGTAATTTTTGCGGACCTCTCTTTTCGTTGATCCTCAGCTGACGATTTGTTCGGAAGGTATTCATCGATGCAGACAAGCCCTCGTATATCAAGTACTTGGATCGAATTCTCGCGTCTCCTACTCTTCTGGCAAAGCGCGGGTTCATTGCAGCGGATAACGTCGTCTACAAGGCCTCGCCTTGGGTTCCTGATCCCGTGTATAAGTGGCGTGAGGATCTACACGCTTTCAACCAACATGTTCGGTGTGTATTCCCTCTGCCAGTGTTGCTTTTCGAGCTGCTGATCTCCAGTGGAACAGGAATCGCTCGGATGTCGAGGCCGTGATGTTGCCCATCGAAGACGGAATCACGCTTATTCGTAGGAAAGGAGAGTGACAGTGATGTAGTTGAGCGACAGGAGCTCAGCAGATTCTCAACCATTGCTGGCGGGGTACAGTAATAAAACGTCGATGGGTACAATCTATTGTAGATTTCTGAGGCAAGCAACGAGCATATGTTCTCTACCTGTAAGATATCATGTTATACTTGTAGATCTATCTGGAAATGATGGAAGGGAACCTCTACAGTCTACATCCAAGGGTCCTTGAAATCTAGTTCAGCACACCGCGTTCTTCCGGAGACTTGTAGCGAGCGAAGACATGGATGTGAGCGAGACCGGGGACACTTTGCAAACGCTAGAGGGAGCTTAGCATATGCACCTGCTGGTGATACAAAGCCACTTACCGGTGGATTGACGAACCAAATAGTCTCCCACTCCTCTTCGATCCAACGTCTACGGACGAAAATATCGATCTCTCGTCCCGCCTGCTTTACAGATTCTTCTTCTTCCTCAGTTCCCTTCTCAGACCGGATCAGCTTATCCATCGTGACATCCCAGTCGGCAAGGGCAGGAAGGCACTCAGGGAGGGTGCTCGGAGAGGGCGGAGGGGACGAGTTGCCTGTGAAGCCCCACAAACCATCCTGCGTGATGCGAGGAACAATGGATTGCGGAAGATCGGTAGGGACAATAGGGAGGTCACGAGTCCAGATGAGCGTATGCTCTACGTTGTCGGGTACTGCGATGCCTGTGAGCAAATAATGTAGCGCAATCGGAGATTGAGAGTCTCACCTGAATATGGCCAGTCGGCCATGATAATGCTGATGTACTGCGATGGGGTATCAGCCGTGAAGTAAGGCGGTGCATCGTGTGGTATCTTTGTGGTACTGGGTATCTGGGTCGTGTTGGCGGCAGTATTCGTAGAAGCATCGTTGTCAAGTCGTGAAGGGATCAGGCAGAGGCGATCGGGTTGGCCCCATTGCAACCTGTAGTCGCGTAAGTATTTGACTGTGGCGCAAAGATAAGAGCGCACTTCAAACATTTTCGAGAACGCGCCACGCACCCATGGATCCATGCTGCTCTTTGATGCCCGCCGACCAAGCCATATATCTCGCTTGCAATTTCTTGTCCCTCTTCAACAACCCGAGATCGCTGATCGAAGTCAGGATGACGCGATTTAGGGACGATAATCGCAGACATACCCGGCATTGATGAATGTCTTGAGCTGAGTCCAAGTAAATTTGCCTGGATAATGTGCAAGTAATTCTTCCCGAGTCGGTGGGCCAGTGCCCAGAGGCACTTCGGAAGCCTTCGGTGGTGTCTCGATGGCGTTGGAGGGGGCGTCGAAAGTCATGTCGTCGGAAAGCGATGGTACGAAATAACAACGTGAATCAAGGTCACAGATGATCATTTATACGCTGCGGGCGCAGACACGTCAAAAATTTAAAATTGGCCGAATGAGCGAAGAGAACGTGTCACTCACTATACAACCGCCGAGGAGCTTCGCCGATGTCGAGCGAGATGAAGGCTGGCAGGGGTCTGCAGCACTGCTCGTAAACTTTTGCGAAGAGATCTGCTCGCCGAATCCAAGCTGGAATGCATACGAAAGCATGCGGTGGTGGAAGTTCGGGTGAAAGAATTTGAGAGGCACGCAACCCAGAGCCCCAGCGGCTACTACTTCGCATGCCGGTCTCTTTCCCTTCAATGTTCATACCGACTCACAAACGTCCCCTCCGTCAAATCTCGTCATGTCGCGCGCAAGAGGAGGGCATCGCGGCAGAGGTCCAAGAGTCGCTTTGCGTGGAAAACAACATATGGAGCTGATGCCCTCACTCAGTCGAAGTAGCGGGCTGGAAAGAGATGGCAACTCGTGAGTTATATCAACCCTCGTCCTCAGAGCTCTTCCTCACGCGTTGAATAGATTGAGGGATTACAAGGTTCAAGAAGAATATCGAGAATTCATACAGGAGAAGGTATGCATACCAATATTTGTGCTTCTGTTTCTGTGAGTTCACCAATAGCCTGTAGCTCGATAGCTACTGGCGCCGATTTCCGCCCAATGCTCAAAACCGGGATGCCAAACAGCGCGAAGAGGTCGAGGCCAACCTCCTTATCCTGTTCCGTACGTTGTACTCAACCGTGTTGCCTGCTGTTTCTGATCGTACCGGCAGGAAAGCTTCGGGAGGGATTGCTTGCGACGAATCGGACAGATAAGTTTGCACTGGAAGGTGAGCAGCGATCCGTGCATCCTGTCTCATCCTCTGAGAACTTTTACAGTGTACGAAATCTCCTTCCATCTTGCTTTAATTTTCAAGTCCGCACCCCAAGCCACTTCTGTGATATCACATCTCCTACCAAAAGTCTATCTGTCGTTTGCCGAAATGCCCACAAACGGACCTACTTCCGCTCTACTCTCTTGCCTGCACTTTCTTGTGACTGCATACCCCTCACAATCCCGATACCTCGAACATAGAAATATCCTTGGATCCAAATTCATATCAATGCAATCTCCACCAGGCGTGTGGCTCGACAAACTGACGCGCTGCCTTCGACAACGCAATTACTCCCAGCTGGAAGTCCTTACGGGTCGCGATCGACTGACGGATCTACTTCCAGCTCAGCAAGGTCGGGAACATCACCTCCCGCTACAGGCTCTATGCGTCGTGATAGAATCTCTTCGCATCAAAGCTCGGAATACCACCTGGCATGTCCTGCGGTCAGCTTACAGGGAGCTGCATCTTCCCGTCGATCCCGGGTCCGGACCTGGCTCTTCCATGTGGCTGTGCCGATCGTTAGCTCTACGCCCCCTGGTGGCGAGTGAGACTCGAAATGGCGATGGCTTTGATGAGATGAAGACATGGTTATCAGAGAGGCACGCCGCGGGGGACGTCAGACCAAAGGAAGGGACGGAGGACAGGTGGATAGTGACCAAAGTCAGCGCATGACATATGCGCGGCGTAAGGTGTGAGTACCGTTATTGGCAGTCCTTGCAGTTTTACTGCAGCTCATGATGCATGATGCTGCGACGACACTAGTCTTCATTCGTCTTCGTACACGGAGTCAAGATTGCGCGTTGCAATAATACCAGACTATCGGGACGTTCCCCAAGCACATTCTATAATCTCAAACACTCAGATCAATTGCGAAACGCAATCGGGGACTACCATCAAGTTACCGCATATACCGCGAAACAGCGCAAAACCTCCTCCAGGATCGTCTACCCCGTATAACAGGAGTCATCGACCGAGCCCGAATAGGAGCGCTCGAATGTGCTTTCTTATAAGCCATCCAAGCGATGTTGGCGAGAAAGTCAGATAACATGAGCTCGGTACTTCAACACGTCACGGTCCAAGATGCACTTGTTGTGCAGGCAGTGTGTGGGCTGGTGCGTCTCCCCGCGTAAATTTGACAGCCTTCTTCGATTGCTGACGCACTATGTTCAGCTCGCGCATCTCATCTTTAAGCGGTACGAGCCTGAACGACCACTGTATGTCGCGCTTCTGGTTCTCGCAGCCCCATTGGTTTTGTCACTCCTCCTGGTCACCCATCTTCCTCTCATTTCATCTCTCGTCGTGTCTTTCGTCACCTACAATGCGACCCTCCTCACATCTATCTTGTTCTATCGCGTCGGGCCTTTCCATCCTCTCGCACGGTACCCTGGACCTCTCCTCTGCAAAGTATCTATGATTTACATGGCCATACATACCTATCACGGAAAACGGCACGAGTATATTCGCCAGCTCTTCGAACTATATGGTGATGTAGTGCGAACAGGTGAGTTGTCCCAGCGGTTTTACTTTTACTTTTTGTGGGCTGAACACAGTTGCACAGGACCGAACGAGATCTGTATTCGTGACCCTGCTGCGATTGATCCCCTCATGGGTCCAACTGGTCTACCCAAAGGCCCCAGTACGTCCTTCTATTCCCTCTTTAGCCACCGAGGTGCTCACAGATTCGAACTTAGTGTGGATTGGAAGAAGCATGGACCCACCTTCGCTCCCTCTAATTGCCCAACAAGACACTACCGAGCATCATCGCCGCCGCAGGCCATGGAACAGAGCTTTCAACACGGCGTCTCTGAAGGGGTATGAGCCTGTGGTTGCAGCACGAGTTTCACAGCTCGTTGAGCACCTGAAAGGCATAAAAGGTGTCACGAAATTGACTCACTGGTTGGATCTTTACGTGTGAGTGAGGTCTATTTCACATGAACTTGGCACAGACTGACCCTCTCTGTTCAGTTTTGATTTCATGAGCGATATGGCGTACGTGTTGAGTCTCTCGCTGTGGCTCAGGTGTGTTGCTCATTCAATAAACAGATTTGGTGGTGGAAGCGAAACAATGCGCGGCGATGAGGACAACGATAAATTCCGATACCTCATGGACAGCTCTATGCAGTATGTCCCTGTGTTGTAGCATGAATCTCGATCTCATTCATGCTTTCGCAGAGCCACTGTTATTCTCGAAGTCCTGCCATGGCTGCGGAAAGTCGTTCACCTACTCCCTGGTTCCGCAAGGGAGCTCGTCATGTTCCGTAAGATGTGTTTCCAAAGGGCCACCCACCGCGTTCAGTCCGGGTCTGTCACGAAGGACCTCTTCCATTACTTGGTATGCGTTAGCAATATCTTGTGGCATGTTCATTGCTGACCTTCCCATGACCAGAACAACGAAGATGGCGCGGAAGAAGTGTCTCCACCTCTCATGCGCGTCGTATCTGATGCTGCACTCGCCGTGGTCGCAGGTTCAGATACGACCGCCGCCATTCTTTCCATCACGTTCTTCTTCCTTCTCCGGAATCCAGACGTATATGCCAAGCTCAAAGAGGAGGTCGACCACTATTATCCTCCTGGAGAAGATGCATGCGATACCCAGCATTATCCGAAGATGCAATGGCTGGATGCTGCCCTGTGAGTTAGTCTTGCACAGTGGCGCGCCGCTTGAGCTGACGTGGTTGTTCCAGTAACGAGACTCTCCGTCTGTATCCTGCAGACCTGTCAGGCAGTCAACGTATGCCAACTCCGGGTAGTGGAGGGAAGCTTATAGGACCGTAGTACGTGTCTGCCGTCGCCGCTGGTTTTGCTCAATTCTGACGGCCTTTCGTTGGCAGCTTCGTTCCCGAGGGCACTGCCGTTCGCGTTCATACCTTCTCCCTTCACCGTGATCCACGCAACTTTTCTCCTCACACCGACGACTTCTGGCCAGAGCGTTGGATCATCGGCGGCTCAGACGAGAAGTCGGCGACGACGCCCATCGTTCACAATACAGCGGCTTTCATTCCGTTCTCTGTTGGCCCGGCCAACTGCGCGGGCAAGAATCTCGCCATGCTCGAGATGCGAATGCTGCTGTGTTGCTGTATCCAGCAGCTGGAGTTCGAGCTCGCCGGAGATTTGGCTCAGGACCCGGGGAAGTTTGAGAGGCAGGTTCGGGATTGGTTCATTTTGCAGAAGGGAGAGTTGCTGGTCATAGTGAGGCCGAGGGTCAAAGTGTAGTGAAGACCATCCATTTGGAATAGCAGCGACTGTACGATATTATGTGGTATCCTATGTACGTGTAACTGAATGTAGTCTCCTGAGCCCGCTTAGTGAATGAAGCAACGCGAATAGTGATAAAGGGGAATAAACACAAAACAAGAAGACCCAGTGAAAAGAGGTTCACATTGTTCCAGCTCAAAGTCCTGTCACCTCAATCATATCGCCGTCTTCCAAATCCGCCTCACTAATCTCCGAGCCATTGCCCAACTTGTCTCCATCTACCATCAACCAAGGACCACCGGGCTTGACATTGGCCGCGCTCTTCCTGCCTTTCTTCGGAGCTGGCTTGCCAACTACCTCGCCCGCACCGGGATACTTGTCCAACAACCCAAGTTTCTTGAGGAACGCTTTGACGATGGCACCGCACTTGGTCGTAGGACGAACGGTCAGAGAGACGTCTTTGTGACCCTTCGAGCGTAAGATGATCTTGAACAAGTCCCCTTTGTCTTCGGCGACCGACGTGGCTGATTCCGCGTCGGACTGATCTTCATCCTCTTCCTGGGTTGGTGGCAACGAGGCTGTGAACCCATGAGCCGCGGGTGTAGGAATAGGTTCGATGGATGCGGAGCGGCGCTGGTGGGTTTGTATGTAGTCGTAGGTGGCCTTGTCGCAAGCCTCTGTAGAGTCATAAATGCGTTCAATAAGTCGAATCGCTGTGAAAAGGGCCAAGAGACGCACCAAGATCCGCGTGCGCAAAGACACCAAGGGCATGAGGGGACGTTGAAGGGAATACACGAGTACCACGGTGGGTGACAATGAGATTGTCCGACAATATAGCCGCCATATCTGCAGCTTCTTCGAACAACGACTTGAAAGAGTCATGCTATCACTAGCATGAGCATACCACGAACTTCATGAGATGTCGAATGAGTCACGTACCCGCTTTATCTCGAAGTTCCATTGTTGCGGCCGAGCGGACTCATTGAGAGGGTGCGGTCTCCATTTGACCGTGACTTTCACTTTCTCAGGTCCTCCTCCCTCGGGAGCAGGGGTCGTTCCTCGGCTCGCTGCAGGTGTATGCGCATCCACTCCAGCATTCATTCGAATGCGGATTAGCTCTGGATCGAGGACGGTAGCGCTGGTGTATTCGTCTGCGAACGACGTCGGAGAAGGGGCGCGGTTTTCAATGGGAATCATGGCCCTATACAAATTATCAGCATAGAAAGCTTATGACGCTGTATGCTGAACATACCGAATCTTGTCGGCTGTGTTTTGCATAACTTGTCGCGAAAGTTGAGGTGGAGGCGTGAGCGACCTCGATCTACTCCTCTGTCGTTTGCTACTCGGCTCATGGTCTGGCTGGTCTCTGCGTATGCGCTTCGAAGAAGTTGATGACGAGCTGTCTGCAAGTATCCTGTCCAAGATGTCGTCCGCTTCATCGTCATCCAAACTTATGCTATTCCTGCAACTTAGAGATTTGTTGTGGTATACGCATAGCTAGAAAACTCACATGGCATTCGATGATTTGGTCCAATCCAATACAGCAGCTTTGCGACCTACTGCCTTCTTCTTCGGCCGCGGCTTGACGACAACTGAATCTGAGTCGCCTTCCGAGTCCGAGTCACGAGCCTTGGACGGTTTCCTTTTGACTTTCTCAGGAGCTAACAATAAAACATAAATATAATGTTCAGATGACAACAACAGTACAAATCAGCCGTACGCACATTTTGGCTTTCGTGACCAGTCTACGGTCGACCTCTTGTTGAAGAACGCGTCGTCTTCATCATCAACATTGATTACTACCGGAGTAGATCGGGGTGGGGGTGAAGTTAAGCTGCCAGATGGTCCCGGCGACGATGGGACAGCAGAGGGGGCGCGTGGACGTGGTTTGGGGCGAGGACGGGGACGCGCCGCGGTCGACATCGCGGTAGCCTATAAAGACGCGATCGTGGGAAAACATGCGAAACGCGCCGAGGTCATTCACGTGATCCTTCTCACGGGTCCGCGACGACTCACAGGACTCAAAGTTACAGTAACTAAGTAACTTGCTCAAGACCACGCCAACGCCTCCCCTTCCCCTTGAACGACCCTCACGACGTCCGGACTCAAAAGCCCCCATGTCTGCACCTCCAGTGGCATTCAAGAAACGAGCCAAACCCTCCACTCGCAAACGTGAAGTCGAATCCGATGCAGATGCTACCGCAGACGCATCCTCAGAAACCACTGCAGAATCCCCAATCACTCTCGCGTCAAAGCTCAAGAAACGCGCAAAACCAAAGTCCAGACTTAGTTTTGGAGCGGATGAAGAGGTGAGAACAAAGACTTTGCATCGTTGATCCTCGTACTAAGTGGATATGTTGCAGGAAGGGGATGGCGCAGTCTTTCAGCTGAAGAAGTCCAGTTTGAGCAGGAAATTGGAATTGAGTAAGCAGTCGTCTTCTACCAGGTGCGTTTGAACCATATCTAATGTCGTATTTCTGAAGCTCATCGGTATTCATTTGTCTCGTAGCAATGTCCCTACATCGGCTTTCGACCCTATCACCTCCACAACATCAAGTATAGGACCGTCCTATAGCGCAGCGTATCTCAACGAGCTCAAGGCTGCTACACCTTCTTCTCGACCCCGTCTCACCGAGGATGAGCAGGTATCCTATGATGCGGACGTTTCAATGGATACCAATTCATATGCGCCCCAGATTGTGGATCTCACTGGTGAGTTAGAGCATGCTTCGTTATGTCGCCTGCTGGAGACTCAATGCTGCACAACAGCTGATGTGGACATGGAAACCGACATACCATCCGGTGCCTCTATCAGCGCCGCGAAAGAGAAGCGAGAGCGGATGCGAAAATCTGCGGCCAACGGAACTGAAGACTACATCTCTTTATCTGTGACGAAGCGAGACGACTTTTCCCGCGGTCCCCATCCTGACAGTCGCCTGGTTCGTGAAGAAGATGAATTGGGAGAGGGTGACGATGGTGAGTGTCTCATACCCTCGCTCGACCAGAGCGCACATTTACGCGTGTCTTGTGTGCTTGCAGAATTCGCCGAATTCACCAGTGCTCAGGAAAGGATAGCATTGGGGAAGAAGTCTCGCAAGCTGGAAGCTAAAAAGAGAAGAGAGAACATGAATGAACTCATTGCAGACGCGTACGTAGTCTTTATTCCTATACCGGCCACGCACGATACTCAGCGGTGCAATAGTGAAGAAGAGGACGAGGAGACTATGGAATGGGAGCAGGAACAGCTTCGAAGAGGTGGTTTGAGGACCGAGTCACCCGCAGCCAGTGCGCCCAAACCAGTGTATAAAGCAGCACCCAGTGCGTCTACTTGTTCTTCTGTGTCGTTCAGTCCGACTGACATTTGAGCAGTTCCATCGCCTACGCCGATACCAACACTAAGCACCGCTGTTGCATCGCTGTCGCGCACGCTCGCGGCTCTGACGACCTCTCATACTCAGCATACGTCTTCGATGGTCACAATGGGCGACGAGCGAACACAGCTGGATACGCGAGAGAAGGAGCTTCGGGAGATGATTGCAAGGGCGGAAGATAAGAGGAGCTGGTTCGCGGCGTTCAAAGACTGGATAGAGAGCGTGGCGACATTTTTGGACGAGAAGGTGCGGTTACTCTCTCTTACGAGGATAGTATGTTGACACGTATCACGGCTTAGTACCCTTCTCTGGAGAAACTTGAAGACGAGCAAGTCTCCCTTGTCAAAGAGCGTCACGACATGATTTCACGGCGCAGGTCTGCCGAAGATGAGGACGACCTATCACTGTTCCTGGGAGAGCTCCCTATTCCTCCACGCGATCAGCCAGAACAAGTCGACGAGCTTGGACGCGTTGTCCCCGAAGCCAATCCCGCAGTCACCCGCCGGGAACGTGCAGCTGCACGTACCGCTCGCCGACAAGCTCGACGCACCACCAGACCTCCCCCTCCATCCCAAGACGACGAAGGCTTCTCAACAGACTCCTCTCTACCTCCCTCTGACGCAGCCGATTATAGCACTGCCACTCGCAAGGTTCTAAGCAAACGGCAAGAGGTCCTGTCCGACGTCAAAGCCAAGGACTTCCTGGATCCTGCAGTGGGTCTCGTCAAATGGTTTGGAGAATGGCGCGAGAAGTTTGGGGAGACGTATACAGGCGCGTGGGGCGGGTTGGGCATGGTCGGTGCTTGGGAGTTCTGGACGAGATTAGAGATGGTGGGATGGGACCCAGTGGAGGACAAGAGGACGCTCGACGCCTTCGAGTGGTATACGGCGTTACATGACTACTCGCGGCCAAGTATCCAGACGGAAGAGGACGAAGATGAGGATATGGAGCCGGAGCTGGGCCCAGACGGAGATTTGGTTACTGCTATGATCACGACGGCGGTCATACCGAGAATATGCAAGATCCTAGAGGGTGGAGGATTTGATCCCTACTCGGCGAAACATGTGAGGCGTTTAGTAGATCTAGCGGAAGAAGTGGAGGTGTCCGTGCCGAAGGAAAATCCCAAGTTCGAGGTCAGTTTTGTCTGCTCGTGTAGCTTTGGAAATTGGCTCATGTCACAAAACTGCAGCTCATTCTGAAGTCGATATTCAACGCTTTCCAAGTTGCTGTCAAGGCACTCGAAGCCACGTTACCGAATTACCTGGCTCTGAATCGGCCTCGATTCGATCCTGAAGCTATTCCTGCACGTCGTCGGTATTTGACGCGACAGCTCAAGTTGTTGCACAACATCATTCGATGGAGGAAATATGCAGGCGACAAGTACGGCCTCGGTTTATTGATCTCCAGCCTGGTTAGCGACTGCATGTTCCCAGCAGCAGAGGGAGGCTGGGAAGTCGGTGGCGAGGAAGTGATGCAGAAGGTAGGCCGTCTTCTCCGTGAAAGTAGCTTTACTGACCACAAGCTTTCCTCAGGTTGTCGGGATGTTACCTCCAGAGCTTGTACCTGTCCATGTAAAAGTACGGATGTCCCGGAAGTAACTGTTGTATTCCTGATGCTCGTTAGCGTCGGCATATTGGTAACAGGTCGCTGGTTCTGATGATGTGTGTATCCCGAGGGTTTGCCATGCTGGCTTTGACAGTGGACAGGAAGCGCACCCATCCTACGCCTCCTGGACCTAAGATAACCTCGAAGATTGATACGAAGCATCATGACCCTCCTGGGCGGTCATCATTTAACCGACTATCCTTCTTTCCGGGAGAGGCTCGTTCCGCTGTCGGACATCTTTCTTTCAACCTGTAGTTTATGTACGTGTGTTTCACAGAATACATTATTGCTAGTATAGGTATACGAATGAGATACAGAGACAGAAAACAAAGAGAACATATAGTACAACTATGCGTGAATGTAGGTCTAGAGCTATAGCAAGAACACATCAAGGATACATTTCAATCTTCAGAAATACGCTCGAAAAATTGCTTCAAAGTACCAGCCAGCACGTCCGGCAACGCCTCTACGTCTCTCACCACCACGTAGTACTCGAATGGGAACGTATCCAGATACCTCGTCACCGTCAGGTCCATCTTCCCGTTCACCTCCTTATAAGCTACCTGATTCATCGACAAGATGGAGTTCTCCGTCGCAGGATTCGAAGCCGGGGTAGAGCCACTGGCATCCGCGCCTGCAGGATCTTTGGAATGCAGGGAGTCGAGGATGATGAAGACCACCATGACGCGCTGTTCTTCGGCTTTGCGAAGGACAGTGGCGATACGTTCGTGATCCTGACATATGCCATCGGAGATGATAATCTCCATTTGCCAAAGATCAGCAGCGGAAGACGATTTGGAGGATCGTTGCTCGCGGGCTTGCTCCAAGAGTAGCAGACTGGTGTCGACGAGGGACAAGACTTGCGTCGCTTTCTGGTCGAATTTGAACGCGTCTAAGACAGCAGTTCCCGCCTGGTCTGTGAAAGGACCCTTGTCGAACCCGTGGAGAACATCTACGGCCTCTCCGAATTTAGCGATGGCAACATCACCAACCTCAAGCCGGCTCAATGCTTTTGAGACAAGAGCAAGAGTCTGGAAGGCGAGGTGGACGGAATGAGACTCTGCCATGGACCGAGAGTCATCAAGCGCGACGAGGACTTGGTATTCTCGCTGACTGGGACGGGTGCGACGCAACCAGATCTTGTCCTTTGTGTACTCGGACGCGATGTAGGGGATGATCTTCTTCATGTTAAGGCGCTTGCCAGTACGGTAGTCACCCTTGAGTCGCGTCGCTTGTGTTGGCTCCAGGATGAGGCGAAGCTGTTCACAGAGTGCATAGGAGAGATCGTGGGTGAGGGATTCGTAGAGGCGCCACATGTGCTCTGCCTCAGATGAGGGTTGATTTTGAGAGTGCCATTCCCGTAGTTGTCGCTCCACGTTGACGTTGGTATCATCATGTTCGGGTCGTGAAGAGATCTCAGCACTGGGGACTCCTTCAATGGCATCTTCAGCGGTCGCGCCGGAAAGTTGCATGTTACGGATCTCCTGTTGAGTCAAGGCACTCTCCACACCTTCTCTGGTACTCGAAGACGACGGCTCAGCACTGAGAGCGCCAAGCTCGACTGCAGTAGGCTCTGTCTCGGCCATGTCCTCTTCGAAGTCCATCGGAGCGGCACCCTCACTCGTCGACGGCTCCTCTTGCGTTGCGAACTTCAATTCGTCCAAGCGAGCGGTTTGCTCAAGACCTGCTGGACCAAGAGCTTGCATCTCATCCTCATCCTCGTCCCGCAGGTATTCCATCTGAGTGTCCCCTGCCGCATCGGTGGATTTCTGGACATTTGGGTGAGGCTCGCTGTGAAGAATGTCATCAAACCGCCTAGTGATCTCCTTCAGTGCGTCACCGAGACTGCGCAGAGGATTGCTGATGAGCTGCTGAGGGTGCGATTGTGACTGCGACGAAGATTGTGCGGACTCTGATTGGGCCTGTCCTGCTGTGGCCTCTGAGCCCGACGTAGGGACAGGATCACTGTCCATGTGACTTTGCATGACTTCGGGCCCAGAATCCTCGTTCTCGCTGTAAACGATCACCAGTGTGAGATTTATAACAAATGTATGCAATACTAGCGTACCGTTGACTAGCTTTGGATTGGTCTGATGCCTTTTGAGCGGAACCGTCAGCTTGAGCCTGTGTAGCATCGAGGTTATCGAGAGGGGGTGCATCACTGTCAGCGGGTTGAGTGTCGGTTGCCGTACCATCCCCTATGCCATCTCCTCCAGAAGTGTCTAGTTGTGCGACCTCCTTGTCGAGCTTCTGTTCTGCATCATTCTCCGGAAGATCTCCCGCAACCTGGTCCTGGCCTGGACCATCTTCGTCGTCTGCATCCTCCTCAGCAGTCTCCACCAGATCTCTCTTCGTCTCATTGTCGTCTACTTCTGCCTCGCTCATCGCATCATCCTCATCCATACCCACATCATCGTCCTGCGCGTCCTCCTTACCACCGTCCATGTCAATATCATCCGGGAGATCGAGGGTCTCTGCGTTCTGAATGTAGTCGTCTAGCGGTGCGCCATCTTGGCCTGCAGCCTCGTGATCATCCTGGTCCTCCTGGAGAGCATCTTCCTCGGTCATGTCTTCGGGTGGCGCATCTGGTGTCTCGAGCTGTGGTTCTTTGCTCTCCTGAGGACCATTAGGGTCCTGGTCGCCTTCCTTCGCTACAACATCTTGCGGGGCGTCAGACTGTGTCGAGTCGTCTTTGTCGCTTTGTTTTGACTGCTCGTCGCGGCCCTCCGGACCATGCTCGTCGCCCCACAGCTTCTCATCCACGGCCCCTTCATCATTTGCATCAACTTTGCCCAGCTGATCGTCAGGCTCTTCATCACTCCCGTCATCCTCTTCCTCGCCTTCTTCCTCTTCGCCCTCTGGAACATCCTGCATCTTGCCACCAAAATCATCCGCCATCTCGATGGCGTTGTCTTCCTCAGCCCTTTCGACATCGTCATCAGCCCCGCTTTCTCCTTGAAGCCCTTCAACCTGACTCTCGTCCTGGATCTCTTTGCTGACGTTCTCGGCACCATTCCCCTCTCCAAGCCCAGTTCCTTCCATCGCCTCACCTCCCTCCATGCCTTCACTCCCTTCTTCCGTCTCCTTCGGCTGGCAGAACCCGTCTTTGGCAAGGCCTTGGACAACATTGCAAAGAACGTAATTGAGCTTTAATAGCGACTCCGTCCACTGGCCCAGTGAGGTTACATGAGTTCGCGCAAGAACAACGAAGTTCTGCAAGAAGGGCAACATCCGGTGAACGCGGTCGGTAATGTCGTCCGCAGAACGACTGGTCATATTGCGTAGGAACGAAAGTGAACGTTGATGTATGGTCGCCATATTCAGCGAGGCAAGCGCTTTAGCGGCGAGGTTCCAGCCGTCTCTAATATAGTTCTCCGATGCTTCCTCGTCGGAACTTGAAGGCGGGGTAGAGCTAGGTCTAAGATCCAAAAGCGACTGCACGGCAATTAAGAGCGCGTCGATGACCGAGCTGTCGTCGTTCTCGGCAGGCTCAAGCTCATCGGTGATCACTGGCGGTGAACGCGCAGACAACCAACGATGTACAGGAAGAATGAACTGTCGCAGGTGAGGGAATTGAGCGTTCCATTCCAAGATCTTGACCTCCACCGCTTTCATGAAGGACACAGATTCCGCTAGAAGTATGTATTCGTCTAGGTGGCTGTGTCGTCAGAGAGGCATATCGGGCTAGTAAGGAACGCGGGGACGTACGGTCAAGCAAGAAGGGGAAGCTCATATGTACGTTCTTGTACACCTCCGAGACAGGATCGCGTCGCTGCTGTACTGCTGCTATTTCTGCTAGCACATCGAGAAGCAAAGCGTCTGGGACGTCAATTTCCCCAGGTAGAGACACAAGCATGTGCAGATGTTCAGACATCTCTGACAGCGCGCTTGCCAGCTTGCAGATGGAGTGTGATACGTAGACCGCGAAGGACTTCGCAGAGAACCCGGCGCAATGGATGACTGAGTTATTTGAGAGCTGTTTCAAGCGACTGGTTGTGTCGCTGAGTGCCCCGAGCACAATATGAGCTTCAGCAAACCTGCAATATTCTGTGAGTCAAAATCATAAAAGCAATTCTAAGGTCGACTCACCGCGCCCGAGCGGCCACAGCGATGGAGAAACACGATTCGACGAACATAACACCCCTCTGGATCTCTCTGGTAGATAGGTCGGCATGATGATCGACCAAAGAATCTCGAAGGAGAGGAAGCGCGCCCATGAGACGATTCCAATACAGATCAACTTTGGTGTGTACGATGTCACGCGTCGATGGCTGCTCGCGTAACCAAAGTGTCCTACGCTGCCGTAGTAAGACTTCTGGTTTCAAATTGGCAGCCAAACCACTTCGCTTGAGCTCCTTCAACATGTCACTCCATGCTTTCCTCTTGCGCTGAAGCAAGTTCTTGAGGAGTTTAGTGCGCCTCTCCCCGTCCGTGCCACTCGCGATCGCAGACTCCGACAGGCTCTTCATCCCAGAGATGATATCGACGGCCAATGCCTCAACCTGGTGTGGTGTGTGCGATTCTAAGAACGGTTTCAAGTCGTCTCCAATGAACGAACTGAACTTCCGGAACGTGAGCGTCAAGTTGCTCAGGTGCTGGGCTTGTGAACTGCTTGATGAAGGACTTTCGAAGAGCATCTCGCGTGCAAGTTCGCCGGGGGTGTGTGCATGGAGAGAGCTATGCGATTGCGGATACTCCTTCGCCGCACCTTCCAGTAGATTTGTGACTGGTTGTCGTAAGATTTCGCGGTACTTCCTGATGCTTTTGTACAGCTGATGATGTGTCTTCTGTGCACTTTGCCTCAGAGCTTGTACGTTGATGTCTCGCCAGCTAGCAATTTTGATGAAGCCTTTGATGTCCTTCTCCAGTGCTGATCTCTGTTCGGATAGCGATGTCCTTGTTCGGCCTTCGAACTGTGCATAGTAGTCCCTGATGGAGTGCAACACCCGGCGTACTCGGTCAAGAGCTACGGTCTCCGAAATCGCGACCTGTTGAGACAGCATGGATGCGTAACCCTCAAAGCTCTGTAATAGACGAAGTCGCGGAGAGAATTGGCCAAGAGGACTACTCTTCAAGAAATCTTCAAGAAGTGGTACAAGCCCCTCGAGATAGGATGTCACAGCGCTGTCGTCGTCTCCGCTCTCGCGAGTGGCTTTGAGCGTGCCATGGATGATGACTTCGTAGAGACGGAACCACCATTCGGAGAGCCCTTCTTCAAAGCGGCGTGTCTGTATTTCCAGCAGATCGGCCCAAGCTGATAGCTCCGATCGTCTCCACTCCACTATCAAACTCGTGAAAGCCTGCTGATGCATCTTGATGGAGTTTGAACGGTTGGCGAATCCTTCCCAGTCTTCGCTTTGCAGCAAAAGTTGCTCCAGTGCAGATAGAAGTTTCGCGACCGGACTGTGAATACTCAGTCGCAGCGCAGCATCGCAACGAGCTCTAAGATGATGCAGAACCATCTGATCCGGCCATTCTAGCATCAACTCCTCGAGTCTGGCCACGAACGCAGTAACAGAAGAGACAAACTTCCTGGCTTCCTGAATATTGGAGTCGGAGTAGAAATCTCGTGGAATGTTCGAGACATGGCCGGAGAGTGTGAAGCTGGCCGAACGTTCGTGAAGAAGCGCTACCTGCAAGGGCAATGTCTCGCTGTCCAGGCGATCGGAGAGGTACAGGAGTCGATCTTTCATGGTACTGCGGAGAATGGCGCGTTGAAGGCTTGACAGCCACGGGGAGCGTTCGCCAGGGGAGTCACTTGGCACGAACAGAGAATTGTGGATGGCGACGAGACTGACGGCCGCAGTAAGGTCGATGAGATGTGGAGCGGTCTTGCGCCCATTTGCGGGAGAGGTGTCGTCCAGAACGTCACTGTATTCCGGAAACAGAGCACGGAATTCTTCTTCCTCGAGCTCGGCGTCATTGAGGCCGTCACTGGAAGAAACTTTGCTTTTGTACAGCGACTGTCCTTCACGCTCATACTCTGCCTCTCGAGCTCGATCAACTAGCCAAAGACCTAACACTTGATCATAGAAGGAGCTGAGAGTTTCCATGCGGGACCGAACATCCACCCCAATAACGGCCTCGAATGCTACGCTCGCAATACGCGCCATGAGGAATTCGAACGCGCGGGATTGCGGGTCGCTCGAGACGAGAGCAGTCTGTAAACGCTCGGCCACTACGACGGAAGGGAACGCTGTGACGGCAGCGACGACACCATCTTCCACTTGACTATCCGAGGGAGGGAGTGCGGTACCGATGAGAATCCTCAACCCGAGCTTCATGAACTGGAGACCAAGCTGCAGGGGACGGCTGAGGTCTGCAAAGTCTGGATATACCGTATCCAATCGCTGACAGAACGCAGAGATCGACTCCTGAACGACATTTTCGCGTTGGATCATAGACGAGTCGAACGGTCCCGAGTGAGTTACGAACGCATCTATCTTGTTGGTTGCTAGAACAAGCTTGAGAAGCTGATCCACCTCCGACCAGTACGAGTGGAGGCGCGGGAGATCTCTTGAGACTGCTGGACCTACGCTGTTGGGAGCGGGTGTGGCAGGCCTCTGGGATTGAAGGAAGGAGATGGTTCCATTCGACTTCTGTCCACTTGTTCTCGTTTCAAGCCGAGTGTGCAGATCTATCTCTTCATTGAGCAGCGAGATTTGATCGGATTGGTAGTCGCGAGTGCATTTCTCAACGGCAGCGGGATCGACGGGTCTATCGGGAACATACAGTGTCGTGAGGAAATAGCACAGCTTGATAAAGCACTTTCCGAGCTGACGCCAGATACTTGAGTTTTCCAATTGATGACCGCGTAGAGAGAGGAGTTCAGGTTGCAGCGTCCTCTGGAAGGCGTCTACAAGGTAGTCGTGCTGTTTCGTCATCACTGCTGATGAGAATTGATCTATCCAAGTTGGCCAAGATTGCGCGAAATCGGACGGTAGATCAAGCAAGCCACATCCGTGCGTTTGGTCCAAGCATGGAGAAGCAATCTGAGCTGATATTAGATCCCTTATTTGCTCGTAAATCTAATGTAAAACGCACCAGATATACAGATCGAAGAAGATAAAGTGTCAGCTGTTTCGTACGATCTGGCTGGCCCACTTGAGATAGAACGAGTGAAGAACGACGATGCAGGGTGGCCTCATAGAACGACACAGAACTAAGCATTTGGTTGGACCAATCGCTGTGATTCGTCGTCGGTCATAAATATGGCACAATTCGGTCGAAGTGGTCAACAT
This sequence comes from Steccherinum ochraceum, assembly GCA_004332605.1. Lineage (NCBI taxonomy): Eukaryota > Fungi > Basidiomycota > Agaricomycetes > Polyporales > Steccherinaceae > Steccherinum > Steccherinum ochraceum. Next base: position 19,387 of record RWJN01000015.1, on the reverse strand, counting down.
ACCATAGTGTGATCACTCCAGACAGCTGTGTGGGTATGTGCAGTAATGTTGGCCCTTGAATCTACTCATCGAATAAGCCAGTCGGTAGACAACGTTGTTGGACCGGAAACACACCTCTTCTGTCAAAGACGCCGTCCAAAGCGATTCCAGCCATTCGGTATACAAGATGGTCATTATGCACGATTCGTCTGAGGCATGCTTGTTAGCGAGGACAACTGCTAGTTGGCTCGTGAGCTTACTTCTTCCGGCATCAGACAACCATTGCAAACACATATAGGGCGCTGCTCGCCGAAGTGAAACGGACGTATCCTCAATGGCATCCTTCAGCCGTCGGTGGATTTGCTCTATAGTGTTCTAGAACCACAAGTCATGCACGATTGCAGTGCTGAAAGGCAATTGAAACTCACCTTGGGTAAAGACGCTGCTGTAGTAGATATCGCGCTCAGTACCGCTAACTCCGATATGTGTGCATGAGGGTCGATCTGTTCACGAGGGACAGCAGCAGCTCCGATCCGCTGTAAGCATTGAAATCAGTGACGTGCGCCTGACGCTCTAACGGATACACGTACGTTCTGCACTCGTGCGGTCAACTCTTTCACTGCTGAGTCGTACTGTTGGTCCGATCTTGGCAAAAGTCGTAAAGCAAGTAATTCCAACACACTCTTTCTCAGATCTGTGGCGGCTGTGAGTATGAATGCCACAGAAGTAATGTGGATGGTACCTGGAGACATGATGTGTGTCGAACCTTCTAACTTCAGTCCGATGTCCTCCGTGTGCGATGCAATGGGCTCGGATAAAGCTGCCCACATTAAAGTGATTCCGTGACCAGAATTCAACGAGAGAGCATTATTGAGCGCATGTAGCTCGCTCTGCACCCTCTCGAGCGAGTCAGGATGTCGTCTGAAGACGTCTGCGAGCCACGAAGTAGCTGCTTGAAGTGCAGAGAAATCCAAAAGATCATCAGCCGCAATCCTGTCCACGTAACGAGAAAAGCCGAGCAATTGCATCAAGACGCTTGCGAGAACCTTGCAAGACTCGTAAGTTCATTGACTCGACTTGTGTCTGACAAAATATATACTACTTACTGCCGTTTTGTGTTCAATCGTGACCTCGATACTACATAGCTCTTGACATGCCATGTACACAGATCGAGTCAGCGCCGTGACTGCGCTAACGATCAATCTGTGTACATGCGTTTGCAGTTTGGAAGGCGCGCTGTGTAGCTGGTCCTGCTCATGTGGGGGCTGTTTGCGACACAGAGAAAAGACGGCTGTCAACCGAAGCACGACAATGTTGGTATCAGACAGGAGGTCTTCAATTGCGACCGATGATGAGAGTCTGTGCATCTTGAAGTCTAGCGGCTGGTGGCGACAGAAGTCCATAAGCATGAGTATAGATCACGCCGAAAAAAATACCTCAGCTCACCTGAGCCAGAACAACTTCCAGAGGGATATCTGTATTCCTGCTAATCTCTGGTCGAGAAGAAAGCGAGAAGTTGAACGACGGAGTGTCCGGGAACTGGCTGAAGAACTCTTGGACGGCAGTGTCAAGCGTTCTGGTCGAGCTCAAATGCATAACGAGCCTCCGCAAGTAGTCTGTATGCACTGGTGCCACCGCATGTGCCAGAAAGAGTAGAAGGGACTGCAACCGCTGCGACTGTGCGTAGCGAGGAAGGTCGGAGATCAGATCGTATGATGCTGCGCATGCTACATCTTCGTCCCATAAGTAGGAGTGCGGTCTATGCACTTCACCGGGCGCAGGTACAACCAGCTGGGCGACACCTCTTCTTACGTGAGCAGAGACGACAGGTGACAGCGCGGGGAGGTCTCCTACAGAGAGAAGACGCGTATGTGACATGAGTGTTGCGTGATCCTCTTGAGACAATGGGAGCAGTGCCACCTCTACGCCTCTGTTACGCATGGCTCTAGAGAGTTCTCCAAACCGAGGATCGACGGTCATGAATAGACGGAAGTTGGGATGGGGCTTGAGGATCTGGACTTCTCCATCTACGGCTCCTCGCTCATTCAAGGTCAACTGCCCGTCGTTCTCGCATAGCGAATTCAGACGATCCAGAACAGACGGATTGCATAAATTCGCCCCATCTAGCAGTACCCAATATCCATGTCTGATTGCCTCCACAAGAGGGCCGTCCATCCACTCAAAGCGGCCTGTGGGAGGCGTTTCCGCCGATTGTTCCAGTACCTGGAGGGTAGCTCGTAGGTCAACTGCATCATGAGGTGACATGTGGTTCAAGACTTGGGAGATAGCGCTGAGAGTGGAGGGGACGTCTGCACTCGCATTGCTCAAGAGGAGATGAAGCCCGTAGTATACAGACGTCTTAGATCCTTCCGTCGATCCCATCCCGTCGGATAAGCGGCGGGAGACAGCGCGAGCTAGACGAGACACGTGGAAACGAAAGTCCACCTCCTCAAAGCTACCAAGAATATCGCTGGCATCGGTGGCGGTATTGACGTAAATCTCGTGTAGAGGATGCCCGGTTAGACTCGCAAGTGTCCGGACGACAGTCGTTTTGCCGCTATTATAAGGTCCTGTGAGAATGCTGAGCCAGTTCTGAGCGATGCAGATGCCCAATGACTCCAGAGCACCGAGTTGAGAGTGCATGATTAGTCCAGGGCGAGGGCCGGAAGCCTGTTGTTGTCGTATATTATGTGAACGTCCCAATTGAACGAAAGATGGAGTAATTGTAAAACGCGGACCAGCGTCCATGTCCGTCGCGAAGCTGGGGAACATTGATTGGAAGAGATGTCTCGTGGCGTGTCTATCTGGGGCATTCCTGAAACGTTGAAGGAAGACGACGTGAAGGAAGTGTCCTGGATGGCAACGTGAATCTTGGACCAGCGAGCTCCACCGAATGACGTCTCGCAAGTTGAACTCCCAAGGCGAACCCTCGCGGCCAAATGATCGGCGGACCATGACCTCTTCCTGCAGTCTCGACGTGAACGTGATCATGCAGTGCAGTACTTCCTCCGAGATTGACGGGAAGAGACTGCGACATACAATCATAACATCCTCGCTGGAGAGCTCCTGGACGTAGACTTTGGTGAAACGGTTGAGGAACGATTTCGGCAGGCCTTTCCTTCCACCACCTTGATGGAGAGGGTTCTGTGCAGCGAAGATACGGAAGGACGGATGTCGAGTGAATGAACGTCCCAACTCCGGGATGTAAACGCTTCCTCGATGATCAAGAACGGCGTTCAGACCCTCCAGGATCGCCTGAGGCGCGAGGTTCATCTCATCGAGAAGTACCCAATGCCCCTCTTGCATTGCCCGAAGAAACTCGGCATCCCGCCAAGCGAACTGTCCAGGGCCTCCGCCTTCTACCGGAAGATCGGAGCCGAATAGGTCAATGAGGTCTGTCTGGTCAGACAAGTTTATACGGCACAAGTCGTACCCGCAGATATTCGCCAGTGCCGAAACCAAACTTGTTTTGCCTACACCTGGACTTCCTTCCAACAGCACGGGTTTAGGGAGTTGGCATGCTCTGACTACGCGACTGACATTGTCGCGAGTGGTAGGGGCTTGAAAGCTGAAGGCGTTAGGGCGAGTGTCTTTGGATCCTTTCCGAATGGCGAATGGCCCCAATTGCACGTGGGAAGGATCAGGGGGACCGACGGCTGACGAACGATCTGTGATAGGAAACAGCAGATCCAATTGATCTTGCGCATCGCGACGAAGCTTTTCAATTGCAGGTACAGAGTACGCCGAGAGTTGAGGCAAGGATCCAAGGCCATCCAAGAACGTCATATGGGCCGCGTGATGCTACGAAAGTGGTCAGCTTAGGACTCGATGCATAGCATGGAAACTCACGAAGGTCTCGGCGATGGTCAAACTGCCTCCATCGCCGATGTAGACGGCGTTGGAGAAATTAACCCATGCCTGCATATCACCATGAGAATACACAACGAACGATACATATGGTGTCTTACCAATACGTCTCGAAGCCCGGCGACAGAACGGTCAGATATCCTTTGGCACAACCACTCAGAAAAGTCGAGGAGTGGGCTGGTACACGACTGCAGTGCTTCGTGCTTCCAAAGACTGCAGACGATCTGCTCTAGATCTTGGCGGTTGTCGACAGGAGGGACCCAGACTTCGGTGAAACGATTTCTGAGGGCAGGGGACAGCTCTTTCTTGCCATAATCACCACCGGGATTCATGGTCGCCACTAGCTCGAAGTTCTCGTGCGCCTTCATCATTGGCAGTGCAAGGCCATCATCTCCACGTTCGGCTAGGACAAGAGTTCGACTCGGTTCAAGGACGCTGTTGAGACGCTCCAGAACCGAGTCGTCCGCCAAAGAGATCTCGTCTAGTAGGAATATCTCCCCGTTCCGCATGGCATTTACTAGTGGACCGTCGTACCACTGGAACATTGTGGAGAAACCTCGCAATCTTGAGCGAATCACCTGCAACTTGGAGTAAAGAGCGCCATCGCGACCGGAGGACTTCATAAGAGAGTCTACAATAGATGCCAGTGCTTGAGTGTCCGTTACATGCTCTTGAATGCCAAACTCTTCCAGTACAGACTGGGCATCTGAAGCAATATCCGACTCCATGGCTGCTCGATTACGTAAAGGCCTCAGACCGCCGATGAGGTCAGCGGTCTCAGTGTTCTGGTGGCAGTTGAGAGCATGCAACTTGCGACCCAAGACTTGTGCGTAGAGTTGGCAGACAGATGTCTTGCCGCTACCTGTCTCACCGACGAGCAGGACAGGTTCGTGGAATTTCAGCGCCCGTGCGACGAGGATGAAGAGACGCTGCATGGCGGACGTCCACACCAGGTTCGAAGACTCCGGTACCGGACAGCCCAGGAAAGCCAATGAGTCCCTAGAAACGTTGTGCAGCTCATACAAGCGTGCCTCGTCAATCTTGACCTTCATGACCGACTCAATAACCTCCTTTGCGACCGCCTTGTCGTCCGGCTTGCGTGCGCGTTCAGCAAGTAGCATGAATCCGTTCTCCGCAAGTTCTTGATAGTCGATAGCGTCTCGTCCTGCCCATCTGAATAAGTCACGGAGAGTGGCAAAACCATGCTTGCTCTCAAAGATACGACTGGATTGACGCCGCCTCTGGAGCTCTTGGAAGACAGTGACAATGCGTGCGGCATAAGATGGTGCAATCTTGCATCGCTGACAGAGAATCGTCTCGAGCTCGGCTTGTGGAACATCCTCAAAATGGACCTCGAGAAAACGATTACGGAACGCCCGAGATAAGACTTTACGCCCACCATAGAGACCAGAGGGGTTCTGAGTGGCGAAGAGAAGGAAGTGGGGATGAGGTTTGACGACTTCTTGGGTTTCTGGTATCACCAACTCGCGATTGTCGTCAAGGAGTCGGTTCAAAGCCTCTAGGACATCCGTAGGCGCGAGATTGAGCTCATCCAGCACGATCCAATCACCATTCCGAAGGGCGCGGACGAGTAGACCATCTTTGAAGACGAGCTTGCCGGTGGCGGGATCCGACACGTATGTACCTAGGTATTCCTGGATGTCGGTGTGCTCGTGATTGTTGATTCGGACGAAACGGTGTCCAGTACGTTTGGCGAGGTACTCGATGGAACTGGTCTTGCCGCTGGAGGTCGGGCCTTCGATTAGCACAGGGAACCTCCGTGTCGTGATGATGCGCGCCAAGTCGATCAGCTTGATCTCGACGGACGGGGTCATGATGTATTCGTCCATGGGGTCTTCGGGCAGCGGACCTCTCTCCAGATAGAATGGGCCGAATTTGACGAAATCCTCGACGGAGCGACCTTGCGGTGGAGAGGGTTCTTTGGCTAGTAATGACCGAGGGTTGCGAACACCGGCTAGAATGTGCTTCTGAGCCAGGGACTTGACGACCGCGGTGCTAGGCTCGTCGAGAACCATAGTGAAAGCCATCAAGCATCCCTCCCATAGCGCCCGCCGAAGAGAATGGGTCGCAGCTATATCAGCAGCGAACGTCAACGCGCGTGCTAACGTCCGCATGCTATAATGTGGACGATGATTTGACCCGTCTGCGATCTCTCGTTTCTCCGCAGGTCTCCTCACAGCAGCGTAGAACTCCGCGACATCCATGATAGCGCCTTTGTCGCCCACCGCGTACGGGCCAATATAATGCGCCACAATGCTCAAGAGGGTGTCTTTATCTGCATCGGGCGGCGGAACGTCGATCTCGGTGAACCGAGAGCGGATGTTGGGAGGGAGGTCCTTCTTCCCCACATCGGTCGCGGGATTCATACATGCGAATAGACGGAAGTCGGGATGCCGGGCGACTGGTTCGAGTGAGCCTTGCTCGGTGAGGGTGATAGAGGCTGTCGGGCTATGGAGCAGGGTAGAAACACATTCCAAAGTCTCCGCACTTGCAAGGTTGATCTCGTCAAGTAGGATCCTAGAAGAACGGTCAGGAAAGTCGACTTCGATGTAACCAGTTGTATGACGCACCAATGACCGAAACGTAACGCTTTCACTAACGGGCCCTCAACAAACCCAAACGCGAACTTCCCGTTGCCTTGAATGTGCTGTACCTCAAAAGTCCGTACATCCCGCTCGAAGTCTTCCCAGTTGGCCAAAGACGTGTTCTGCTCTGTCTTCCGACGCTTCCGTGGTCCTTCAACATCTGAAGTCTTCGGCTGTCTGTAGATGCGCCTCGTAAGAATCACATCAGGCAAGTCAAGAAGGAATGACGTACTCTTGATCTTCAGTCACCTTCGACTGTATCCTCTCCTTGGCCATCCGAACCGCTTCCAACCACAGTGCCACAGCCCTCTTCCATTTGCTGTCCATGACCGCCTTCCTAACCGACTCATCGAACTTGGCGTTCTTTTTCCTGCTGAACGTCGAACCGAACAAATTGAGGAACCTCTCTTGCAGTTCTGACGCAGGAACCCGGGCGTCGATAGGCTTGAATCCACCAACGATGTCAGAGGACTCCGTCTGGTTGGACAGGTTGAGGGAGATGAGGGGCTTCCGAAGCATTGACGCCAGATGAGTGACGACGCTCGTCTTTCCTGTGCCCGTCTCGCCAGTCAACAGGAGGGGTTCGTTGAGAGACACCGCAGTCGCAATGCGGGACATGAGCAACGTCGCTGGTTTGTGCATGGCAAAAGTCCTGGCAGGAGGGAGGTCGAAAGCTGCAGTGGCGGGACTGGCAAAAAGACGCGTCCGACCGAAGCGAAGCGACGTGATCCCACCGTTGACGTCCTTGTCTTGTTGGTACTCCGGGATCTTCGAGTTGAAGACCCAATCCCGACGCTCTGGCGCAAGACCCAGATGATCGGCGACGGTGGCCGCAACCGCGTCTAGATGTGAGCGGGCAGAAGCTGTCGTTACGCCACCTGCAAACAACACATCACGAATTTCAAAAAGGATGTCTTCGCGGATGCTGACGTTAGGAAAGATGGTGGAGAGAACTTGGTCGGTGGTATCCGAAACGTCGACGTCCATTGATTGTGTGTTTCTAGGTAGAAGATTGTCGACGCGACGGCAGATCTTCTCGAGCTCCCGCAGACCGACGTCGCGGACGGATGATGCGGTACCCAGCGCGCATACCGCTTCCCATAGACGAATGAGCCCTTCGCTGGCAGCGCCTGCAAGTCTGGGAAACTTGGCGTCGAAAATGATGCGTAAATCCTGGTGACTCGGAGAACTGACAACCATCTCGTGGAATTTGTGGGCGCCGAAGAAAGTCGGAGAGGCGAATTTGCCGTTCCGCGATGGGAGCAAGGATCGCGTCGCGAAGACAGCAAAGGATTCGTGCGCAACGACCTTGCCACGAGAAGGAACTTCAAGCGCGGCGCGACCTCCGATCCAACCGTCAACAGCGAGCGACTCCACGAGAGGCTTGATGAGACCAAGCACTTCGTTGCTTCCACGGTCAACGTCTTCGAAGACTACCCATCTGCCCTCTCGCATAGCCCGAACGAGGACACCCTCCTTCCACTCAAAGGTCCCGGACTGCGTGGTGGAGGACACATACGAACCAAGAAGTGATCGAGGATCCAGAGATGTATCCGCCAAGTGGATGGTGATGATTTGGTTCTCCTCGTCGGGATGGAGGACCGACGCGAGATGAGTTAAAAGCAAGGACTTTCCTGATGACGGCGGAGACGTCAAGAGAGTCGGTAGACCGAGTGAAAGATGCGTAGCTAGAGTCTGCAACGCCTCCACGGACGAAGGGGTCTTGATGAGTGACGAATTTTGATGTTGGACGGTAGACTGTCGAAACATTAGGACGCCATGGATGTTGGCAATGTGTGGGCTGTACAAAAGATGTCAGTTCATGCCTGAAGCTCCAATGTTAGGAGACGGACCTCAATTCGGCGGGATGAATAGGCTCAATTGAACTGTCGTCGCTCGATGCGTAGTAGTTTTGAGGCTCGGTTAAGGTCTGTCTAGTGTTTGCCACCCTTTCGGCTTCGACGATTGGGAGTATCCAGCCGTCGATCATGGTTGGTGTCCCATCAACTGCTTCACCGAAGTATAATGGACAGTCGACGCTTGAGACTTCTCCTATGGACTCTTTCTCCGCCTTGACCCTTTCTGCTTCTCCCATCCCCGACTGCAAAGCATAGCAGCGTATAGCGAGGTACCGTACGCCGGCATCGAGATGAGAGGTCCACATCAGCGTTGAAAGAGGACGGAGAGACCACGAGAGCAGGGTTGGTAGATCGCGATTCGCGTGTAGAATGCGGTAGTAGGCGAGAAGGACGCGCTGAAGACGACGGACGTCGATTGAGGATGCATCCTCTTCTGAAGTGATGAATGCTAGTGGTCCAGGCCCGCCTTCGAGTGTGCGTAGAAACGACAGGAGTACTCTGTGAGGGTGTCAGCGTTGATCAGAGCGAGAAATATGATTGTAAACGTACGGAAATAAGTCCGGGTACACCTCCAATAACAGCGCGAATGCTTCCAATTTCTCTTCTCCGTCCCGCGCTTCATGGATCCAACGCGCGCAAAGGTCAAGCAAGATAGGTCGAAATGCAGTAGCAACCAATAAGGTCAGAGAGGGTTGGTAGAGAAGGGTAGATAGAAGGTTGAGCAATTCTGGTCGTGTTTTTGCGTTGCCCAAGGCCAGAGCGAATGGTGAGGATGGGGAGAGCTGGTGCAGCAAGACCTGAGTCTGCTTTTTGAGTTTTATGGATAGAGGGTCGTGCATCTCTATCGTAGTGTTGAGAACGTAGTGAGATGCATGTAGTATGCAGAAGGTGGATGTGTACGAGGTGTACTCGCGCAATGCGCGGTGCTGTGAGCGAAGCGAAATGAAACGAAGCAAAAATTTGAGTTTGCATAGACGCCTGTATGCGTGCGCCTAGATAAGATGCTGCGCGGTTATCAAGAATCATGATAAGATGCTCCCTTGTTTCTGCATCTCTTCTCTCTTCTGTCTTCTTTCATTCGAGGTGGGTGACAAATGTTTCAATGAAGTTCACGACATAGAGTCCGGAACCGGAATGTCAGCTGAAGCTAAAAATCGGTTTTTCTATCAAGAGGATCGAGAGCGTACAGAACGCCTCATTTGTAGAAAGACGCCGCAACTTACAACTTCATAAAGGAAGAGCCAGGAGAAGAACCTCGTTTCCACTCATTCTGGTGACGTCGACAAGCCTGGAGACTCGGAATCAACTCTTACAATATGTGACGTCCTCTAGGATGTCGCCGAATCGCCGACGCAATTTTTTGCACATGCTTCATTGACTGGCAGTATCAAGGCGGCATCTTCTGTTCTCCTTGACGACCGATGTCAAAATGAATCACGATTCTGGAAGCTCGCCGTGCCTCTCTTGAACGACACGCAAAACAGATCTACGCGCTTGTATGGCAACATCAGTGATTTGTTGTTGCACGCGCCCCACGCTGGACGGGTGCTGCTACGTATATCATATCATGCCCGACTCGCTTGTTTTCCGCGTTTCCCCTTCGCACCCTTCTTGCACCTCTTCTCTGTGCTGGACTCGCGCATCTCGCGGCTCTGCGGCAGGTTCATAGACCGCGAGCGAGCTTTTCAAGATGCTCGTTCTAGTCTTCATCTTGACTCTGTTCCTTGTTCTGGGACCGCAGGCTGTCCAATCGCGTTTCAACACCATTTCGTTCTCCTCTGTTGAGCAGTGCGGTTCTTTCAGTCTGAACTTTTCGGGAGGCAAGCCTCCGTCTTCTCTTCCACTTACGTTGACCGTCGTTCCTTTCAACTCCACGCCCATTTCTATCATCATTCCTTCCTTCAGCTGGAACTCTACCACTGCCACAGGCGCCGCAGTCACATTCCTTCCTCTACCTGCAGGTGCAGAGTTTGTGGCATCCCTCGACGACGCCCTCGGACGGCCAACTGGGCTCGTCTCCGATGTCATCGCTGTAGAGCCCTCCACCAATGCCTCTTGTCTTCTTGCAGCTCCGCCCACACCTCGGTATACCCTTCCCGACGTCGGGGCGTTCACACAATGCAGCCCCTTCAACATTTCCTACCAACCTGGTGTGGTCGATGTTCCACCTACCATTCGAGCCTTCGTACCGAAAAACGAATCCGTTTTGGTCAATCTGGTAGCAGCGGAAGGATCGGGTCAAGCCACGTATACGATGGACGCGGCGCAGGGAGAGCGAGTGGTTTTGATGCTGAGCGATGACACTGGCTTTCACCAGTCCTCTGACCTCTTCGTGGTGAATGGAGATAATTCAAGCAGCATGGGCTGCCTTCCTGCCTTCAAGACTATGGTATCGTCCCCTGACAACTCTGACGGCTCACCGGTATCTACCGGCGGTATCAGCAAGTACGTCTACAGTCCTTGCCTGATCATGATACCACATCTTTTACATGCTGTTCGGAAACTCTCCAGATCCGCGGTCATAGCAATTGCCATAGTCATACCCGTCGTCGTCGTCGGCATCGCTGTGGCAATGGCACTTTGGGTTTATCGGTATCGACGAAAGGCCCGTACGGTAGCTGAGAGCTTCGGCGGGCCTCGACCACAAGACCCAGAAGTATGGGGAGCTTCCATCAAGAAAACGGAAGATCCTCACTTGTTTGGGCCCCCGCTGCCTGAGAAGCAGTGTTCGATACGCCCCTTGTCGGAGCCGCGTTTGGCAGCATTGCGCACCGAAGGCAGTGACAAATTCACGCAGGTTGTAAGGGACAGGACATCCATCGGCTCGTCGATATCGTCCTCCTCTCAACGCTCCATGTCGCCCCACCAGCCCGGTAGCTTTCCTGTTGCTCCCAAGCTTCCATCCCTTCCCACGTCGCCTTTTAATCCACGGGCCAAGCAATCGGTGTCACGGACCGTCTCACAACGGACTCGCAGCACTCGAAATCCGACCTCCGTCTCATCGGCCGACATTGAGTACATGATTGAGATTGGGACTGTCTACTCCCCCAACCTCACTCGTACATCTCTACAATCCTACGCGGAGACGAACGCTGCTGCATCCGTAGCTTCTAACGTGACCACAGGCGCGTTCAAACTCGCTGCACCAGCGCCCAGTGTAGTCGCAGCTCGGGATTACGACCGACCGTTACCGAGTCCACCTGCTTCGGCTTTCCTCAGCCCATCAGTCGTGCGAGATAGCGACGGACTCGTCGTCACCAGCACGTACGATCCATCGAATTGGGTGTCGAGGTCCATCCCCCCGACGCCAGTGACTTCTCGGAGCTCACACTCTCAGTCATTGCCATCCGCCTCTTCGTACCGAAGTCCACCACACGCTCTCGTACCCTCTTCTCCAATATCCGCCATCTCAGCCGCGCCTGATCCTCCAATGCTCGTCGCTGGATCCCGACAGACATATCAGTAGATATCCTTCGTTCTTCTTCATTTACTTTGCATCCCCTTCGCGAGCGAGACCTCCCTACTTCATCGGACATCTTCATTTGTTCACTTCACCACCAGGGTGTTGATCACTGCAATCGTTCGCTTTCCACTATCACATCACATTTGGCCAATCCATGAACCATTTCTAATTTTTTGACAGAAGTTCAAGCGATTGCTTCTGGCATGTGATGGTGTAGCAAGCTGTATCCATAGATTTCTCGACAGGCAAAAATCTTGTATCACTATCTACGCTGTGTCCTTGACAGCTCCGTTTGGACCTTGTGAGCTTGCCTCCTTCGAGGCGAGCTTTCCCTTGACTTCTTGAACAGCATGGGTATAGAGTCATGATGCGCATGGACTTGCGCGGGATTGCGTCTGCTTGTACACGATGTGGAGTGACTTTGTGACGCACTTCAAATTCGCTTGCGGCAGAGGACCGAGGAGGTCGAGATGGACCTGGACCCAGCTTGTGCTTGTACAGCAGACAACGCTGGACAACAATCATCGAGGCTCTCCGAAGGTCTTGCGTCTCACAACCACGACGCAAGTAGAAAAAATACTGATAAAATTTTCCAGCGTAAACACACCACACCCGGGCTCACCAGGACATGTTACGCACCTGATGTCCATTCAACCGACGTCTCCGAGAGGGAATGTCCTCCATCACGGATCTTCATCTTTTGGTAGCTTCGAAGCCTCTTCTCTCGCTTTTCTCCTCCCGCCCATCATCAATTCGACATAGTCCGCGCCGCCCAGGACATGGCCCTCACTACCAGGCTTTCTTAGCGGTGCTTTGGTCTTTGCCTTCAGTGTCGCTTTCTTCTTTTGCTCGCCAGGTGTGGAAGAGGTTGCCGACTTGGATAACGAAGAGCCTGAGGTTGAGGATTTCTGTGGAGCGAGCAGTGTGAGTTGGTACTCGAACTGAAGGTGATCGGCACGGGAGACTCACCTTGACCTTCTTATGGAACTTGGCGCTGCGACCCATTGAGTAACCTCGGCGTACTCAGAAGAGACCGAGCAAAGTTGAGAAGTTGACTACTACGTCAAGGGATCCGCAAATCCTCAGCGGTGGCAGGGAGTGGCAGAGAAGGTGAAGGAGTAGAGCAGTGGCTGAGCGCGCGAATCTTGATCGTAGCGCAGATCGAGAACCTTGATAGGTTCGATCATCTTGCCGCATCTATCTGCATCCCTTTCATCTCCTCGCCTTCATTTCCGCTTGTCCGGCCTATTGCTTGGCTATCGCAACTCGCCTGACCAGTGTTGACGTGTCGCGGAGCTATCACGCTCTTGCTGTTCGTGAGTCCATTCAAGTAATCACGGAAGTAACCTAGATATAAACCTATTCTTGCCGCATCTAGTAGCTTGAGCATCTTGATATTTGAAAGACCAGACCAGATTCAGGAGCCTACGAACCGACTCAATCTTCCCTTTACCGTCAACTATGGCCTTGGATGTTTGCGTTATTGGGTTCGGAGGTTCGTCGTCCGACGCTGGCAAAGGATGATGGTGGGCCTGTCATCATCTCTGTCCATACTGATGTACAACGTCCGAACTTATTTAGCCATCGGTGCTTTCTATGCCTGGGCATTGGAAAGATCTGGTCGGGCAAGAGTGACGGCCGTTTGCCGGTCGAACCATGATGTGGTCCACGGTCGGTATTCATCTTGAAGGGATTGCAATATCGGCTTACAACGATGCACTCGTACAAGATATTGGGATCGAGTTTCAATCGGATAGGCTAGGAAGTACCACAGAGGGACCATGGAAGCCGTATCGCGGTACGTCATGTATTTCTATTTTTCACATAAACCATATTGACGCAGTTGAATCGTTGGAAAGTCGTCCGTACGATAGAAGAGGCTGCGGACACCACTTATGCGTTCATCGTCCTTGCCACGAAATGCATACCAGAGGTCCTTCCAACTGAAGCCATTCTGTCGCCTCTCCTGTCCCATATATCTTCAACGCCTGCAACGTCACCGACTACCATCGTTCTTCTGCAAAACGGCATAGGCATCGAAGACAAGCTACTCGCTTACTTGGCCTCTGCAAACGATCTGGACAAACGCGTCGCTGTAGTGTCTGGCTGCGCTTGGGTAGACGCAACGTCCGTTGATGGAGGGAGGAAAGTCACACAGTTCGGCAATGAAAGGCTTGTACTGGGTGCACACAAATACGATGCTGGTGGACTGGACGGGGAGAAATCCTTGCAGGAATTCTGCGACATCCTGAAACAGGCTGGAGCAAACGCTGTTCCGGTCGATGACATCGACGCTGCGAGATGGCGCAAAGTATTATGGTACGCCGTACATTGTTTGGTATCGGTTGACATGCTGACTGTGATATCTACATAGGAACGCCTCGTTCTCCACTATCTGCACGCTTACTCGTACCAACGTTGGACACGTCTTGGCCTTACAAAGCGGACGCGACGAGCTGGCAGCCATTATGCACGAAGTCCTCACCGTTGCTAGAGCTTCATTGTCCTCTACTGCAGCCGCCGCACTACCAGATACAGTCGTCCAAGACGTCATCAACAACGAGAACCCAAAGTCAGTATTCAAACCGTCAATGCTGGTAGATTTGGAGGCTGGAAGACCGATGGAAGTGGAGGCCATCGTAGGCGGTGTACTTAGGAAGGCCCAAACAGCTAAAGTGCACGTCCCGAAACTCGAGCTGATATACACGGGGTTGAGTCTCATCCAGAGGCAAATCTTGGAGACGCGAGAAAAGCAATCGCAACCATTGAAGTGAAGTGTATGAATACGTAGCTGTTGAATCTAGAAACGATACATTTGCTTCGAAGACTGGAGTGGGATGATTACGGTGACAGGCTGTGCTATCTACAAGGAGAACAGGCAATAATACAGTGCGGGCAAAGAAACAGAACGAGGATGCAGCGAGAAAGATAGAGCTACTTACGATAATGAAAGGACCCAAAGATCGAACAGTGAGATCATATGATGCATGCTCATTGCCAACCCTCTCCGGCATTCCTAACTAGAATACGAGCGTTGTTGACAAATGCACGGATGAGTTCGTCAAATGCATTCCGCTCTGTCTCAGAGACATTCGGGTCTCCTCGTTTTGAGGCCGTGCTAAGCAGGTAATCTGGCCGGGCGACCTCTAGCTCTAGCTCATGTAGGACTTCTGACTATATGAAAGTCAGTAGCGACTCTGCAGCGTATACGATAGATCAAGCGTACTTTTGATGTTGGACTTGTACTTGAAGTGACTTGCGTCAAGTCGATCGTGAACTCCTCGTGGGCATAGCTCATACGATCTTTCTTCCTGGTGAGCGTGGCAGTGCCTATTGGTGGCGGGACTATCCGACAAGAACATCATAAGCCTCTTCCACGTGTCTGTCAAGGATTCGGCAACACGTACCTGGTATTTCCATATTGACACTGATTCTCCAATCTGCGGCCCTCTTAGGACTGTAGACATCCAAATTCCCCAGCCGCACCTTCTGCATGCACTCCAGCACCGTACCCGACTTCTCGTCTCTCGTCACGCGAACCTTGTCCTTGTCTCGCGTGCTGTCCGGCTGGTAAAACGTGTCGACGAGGTGCAGGTGCGTGTATTCCAGAGGCGCAGACGTGTGGCCCGGCTGGGCGGAGAATGTTTTGAGGTTGTTGAGGATACTATTGAAGTGTTTATGTTGTGCCTATGTTGAAGTAAAGTGGCAACACTATTCTGTTTGAGAGTGCGGAGGAGGGACGGAGGGGACGAGCGTACCAGTGTCATGTTGGATTCAAATCGGGAATCAATAGAGTTCGGCGTAAGGACTGTGTATGTCGGAACGTAGTGAGTGACTACACCATAGAATGAGAACAGATACACGCACTCGTCTCCACCAGTACTGGTAGCTGCAACCGTTGACCCGTATGTTTGTCTTTCAATATACCAACCTTCGCTTCCACTTCTACAGCGCCCTGACCATCGGGTCGAATATGGATCATATGGTGGATGAAGTCCGCAATTTCTCGTATGAATTCGTCGAGGGGCTCTACTCCAAGGATAGATAGCGACAAAGGGCGGAGCGAGGGGGAGGGGGACGATGAGGAATTGGATTCTGGAGGGTGCCCGTGACCATGACCATTTGTGGGTCTACTATTGGGTACAGGCGACGAGGACGTACGTGCCCGCTTCGGAGGTCGGTGTCCTTCGTGTTCTGAGTCGGAAGACATGTCCAGGATGCGTATTTGGTAGGGGAAACAGCGGGGGGACAGCGAGCAGGTAGGAAGAGAGAGGTAGCAGGAAGACGTGCGCGTTTGCCAAGCCGGCGTTGAGTACAAGTCAGCGTCTACGCGCGTACCGGGAGGCGCCCATAATCATGGCCCGGGTCATGGGACGGAGCTTTGCCTCTCCTTCGTCCCAACCACCACCATGTTCCGCTCTGCCCTCTTGCGCTCTCAGATTCACAGGCAGAGCAGAAACTATGTCAGAGCAACGTCTCAAGTCGCTGCTGAGCCCTACGGCCACCTCCCAACGTCCCAGTCGCCCATAACACCCAAGATGAACTTCATAAACTCGGTTACCCCGGACGGAACTCAGATTCCAACATATAGAGTGCTGGACGGCGTCGGAGAGCTTTTAGATGGTGCAGAGCTACCTGAGGTACGTCGTGCTCATCCTTGCTTCTCATACAAGTGCTTACAGAACATGGGTTTCGTAGATTGACGAGGCGTTCGCCCGTAGAATGTATGCCTCTGGCATGCTCTTGAATTTTACGCGACTTTTGACGCGTTGATTCCTCTAGATACGAGAACATGATGCAGATACCCGTTATAGACAATCTTCTGAACAACGTTCAGAGACAGGGAAAGATTTCATTCTACGTGAGTGTATGAATTTGATGTCTTCATTAGCTACGTTGACTGACATATGCCTTCATGAATTAGATGACTGCTGTACGTCTCATATTTTAGCTGCGAACGTCTGAGGTCTGATGAAGGCATCACTGCCCGTTAGCATGGTGAAGAGGCCACTGTGATTGGTTCCGCCGCAGCCCTTGCGGACAACGATGAGTGAGTGCTCAGTCTTACCATTAAACGTGCATCGTCTCATGACACATGATACTCTAGGATTCTCGGTGCGCCATGAATTTATGAAGCTACTTTCTGCTATTTTTACACATCTGCAGGTCAATATCGCGAAATGGGAGCATTACTTTGGCGAGGTTACGGCCTAGACGACGTCATGGCTCAATGCTTCGGTAACGCAGAAGACGCCAGTACCAAGGGGAAGCAAATGCCCGTCGTACGCACCTTCCCCCTCCATCTGCCCCACTCTTAACCTCACCTTGGTCCCCTGCGTAGCACTTCAACTCGAAAGAACACCACTTCCACGCCATCTCCTCACCGCTTGCCACGCAGATACCCCAAGCCGCAGGCGTCGGCTTCGCCATCAAGCGTGATCCCGCACGACGCGGCAAGAACTGTGCAGCGGTCTACTTCGGTGAAGGTGCCGCTTCAGAGGGTGATTTCCATGCAGGCATGCTCCTAGGTAGGTCACTCACTCCCAGCCTCCCTTGGTTCGTCGCTCACTAACTGACTGAACATGGCGCTGCAGCATCAACCATCCCTTCTCCAACACTCTTCATCGCTCGCAACAACGGGTTCGCCATTTCCACGCCGTCTACCGAGCAATATCACGGTGACGGTATCGCAGCCCGAGGTCCAGGCTATGGGATGGATACTCTGCGCGTGGATGGGAACGACGTCCTCGCCGTGTTGAGCGGTGTCCGCGAAGCGCGCCGAAGATGTGTCGAGCAAGGACGCGGTGTCCTCGTCGAAGCTATGACATACCGGTACGTCCCCCAACTCCCCCAACTCCCCAACATCCACCCACCCTCCATATCCACTTTCTCACTTCTGACACCCACCTCAACCTCTAGTGTCGGCCACCACTCCACCTCCGACGACTCCTTCGCCTACCGGCCCCGGCAAGAAGTCGAAGACCGCAAACGGATCGACAACCCCATCGCGCGGTTCCGCAAGTTCCTCGAGGCGCGCAAGTGGTGGGACGACAAGGAGGAAGACGAGCTGAAGGATCGGCTGAAGGGGGAGGTGATGCGGGCGTTCAAGCGGCATGAGACGATGCAGAGGCATGAGGTGAGGGAGATGTTCGAGGGTGTGTATAGGGGGGAGGAGCCGTGGAATATCGTGAGTCTTGATGTTCGTTTTTGTGGAGGTGGAAGGCTGACGGGGTCCGTTGTTTTGTAGAGGGAACAACGGGAGGAACTCAAGGCTCTGCTGCAGAAGTACGGGAAGGATTGGGAGCCCTGGCGGTCCGAACTCAAGAAGCACAAAGGCGAAGGGAAAGAGCTCATGCAGTAAACCACCCCTCCATCTAGCCCCCGTCCTACCCCATTGTATTCTACACACACACACCACAATGTTAACCGCTTTCAGTATGTTTGTCTAGAAAAGAACGAACACACACGACCGGGTAAACGGCGTGCTTTCGCCCCCGAAACATACACCCCTCCAAGCGAACGGCGGTATCCAGGTTCTCTTCCTACGCTCAGCGCTCAGCTTTCAACGCTTCTCATCGCACCGTGACGAACCACGCCCCCCTAAACGGGAACCGCACAAAAGAATAGGCAGTACACGCCCGCCGCCCACAAAATCGCAAACATAGTGTCAGAAATAGGCAACACACCGGGCCACCCACCTCCCCGACTCCGCTGCCCCCCACGCAAGCCACCGTGATCGAAACATATCGATGGTGAAGTGAGACATTCCAGACCTTTAATTATCCACTTTACAAATGGGCTCGCGGAGTTTGAGTTTGTCTAGATCTGAATCGTGATCGGTATCCCCGCGAAGGGCTCAAGGAGGAATGTATCTAAGAACGGGTACAGTTCCGTGCGTCCACGGTGTTTTGGGTGCGAGTCGGGGTGATGGCGGCGGTGATGGTGGTACAGACGCTTGGATTCAGAAAAATAGGTAGTAGGACGAGCATAGGAAATTGACTGGAGGTGACCGGGGCTTCGCTACTAGTTGGACAGGCTGTCCGAGCCATCTCGACGCGTTCATAAATTTAAAGTGAAGAACAGACCGTTGGTTGTGCCCATGGGTTGAGGTCGGTTCAGTACGACGGTACCTATCGGTTGAAAAGCACCACGACGCGTTCGACGAAGAAGGAATAGCGTACTATACGCGTCGGTCGACGGCCAGAACGTTGACTTCCAGTACACGACGCAAACGATACAATCCGAATTCATACACGTTGTCATTGCGACTATCCACCGTTACTCGTTACTCGATACTTGTACTAACACAAAGGATTCACTTGATAGCACTACAGATACATCACAGAACAGAGAAAACACGACCATCCTTATATTCCATCCATCCATCCATAACGAAATTTCCTCGTACGCGCACAGCGTACCGTATCGAACACACCCAGGTCACTCACTCGTCCTCCCCTTCCTCATCATCCCCGTCCAAATCTTCCTCCTCCGCATCTCCCTCCTCCCCATCAAGTTGATCACCTCCCTCCTCCAAAACACTCTCCCCCTCACTCCCCTCCCCCTCATCCTCCCCCTTAAACCACTCCACCCTTTCCCTGCGCTCCCACCCC